>SNQJ01S0035364.1:96577-126116 GCA_010110895.2 Picea sitchensis | reverse complement strand
AAATTTCAATTCCATTGAACACTTACATGGAAAATCCATGATGCCCCAGGGATAACACATTTTTGTGGTATGTAACATACTGATGGAATTTAATATTATATATATAATTTTATGAAAATATGGTACACGCTTCTTAAATATCAATTCCTTGTTATATAAATAATATTGACACTAATCCATATAATCTTGTAGGTATTCAAACAAAGGGTAAATTTTCATGTCTAGTTTGTGGTCCTAGGATGAAATCATGTCGTTCAAGAATTATAGTAAAGGAGGTATTTGATGAGTATAGGCAATTCCTCCCTATGAACCATAGGTATCGAACTATAGAAAAACATATTTTCAATTTGAAAGAACAGACTGAAATAAAACCACGAAGTATGAAACCTCACCTATGGAAGTTGGAATATAATAGAATAAATTGTCAAGGTAAGCATTTAGTCTATGTGTCTGCATATATATTAATGTTTCACTATTTTAATTTTTATCGAATTTTGATTATTGTATCTAACAATTATTGTTGTAATCTCATTAATTGTTTTAAATAAATGTTGTCAAGGCATTAATGGGATTCCATGAGGAATGAAAAGTTACCTTGTACAATTCAATAGGTTTCCCTTCTATGAGAACCTACAAATAACTCATGTGTTTGATACAATGCATATCGGGAAGAATGTAACATAAACATTGTGGAGAATTGTATATGGAATGAGTGACAAAGAAAAAAAATTCAAAATTTGTACTGACATTTAGGAAGTCAATCATGCACTGCAAAATGTGATTAATTCAAATAGCAATGGAGTACATTGAAATGATCTTCTATGGTTATTTACAGAGAAGAAATGTAATGTTGTAAAATAGGTCATTTGGAAAATAAAATTTCCCACGAGATTTTCTTCAAACATAAAGAATATCTTAATGAAGAAAGGTGAATTTGGTGGGGTGAAAACTCATGATTGGCATACCTTCAATAAGGTAATTATTTTGGATGTAGATTTCTATATTGGTAAATATGCGACTTTTTAGTATTACAATATGGTTTTATTTTCCTAAAAATTAATGATCCCTTTGTTGTTACAGTATGTTCTACCTCTATATCTACCCAAGAAATTTGACAACAATGTAAAACAAGATATATATGATTTTCGAAAATACATGAGGTAACTATTAATGAATTTTATGCAAAATCGGTGTTGCTCAACTTGTCGACATTATTTTTACTTTAAATGTTTATATATACAACCTTGTTGTTGAAACCTATGATCTGATTTGTTATATCATGTGTAGGTGGTTGTCATATAAATAAATCCATAAAGAATATATAAAATATTGGAGGAGATAAATTCCTCAGCTAATGTGTGAAATGAAAACGTATCTACCTACGGAATTTTTAAATGCACAAGAACACTACCTCATACACCAAGTTGAGGAGATTGAAATGTGTGGACTTGTACACACAAGGTCAATGTAGATGGTGGAGATGAACTTGAAGTCATTGAAGGATTTCATTAGACAAAGAGCACATCCTGGGGGATCTATGGTGGAGGGTTATATGGTATATCAATCCTATGTGTATATTAATCAATGTCTTCCTAAATTATCAACAAAAATCATGAAGTTGCCTCGGATTTGGGATCTCAATTCCATTAACAAATTTGAAGGGGGAGTCTTGGCCGGGAAAGGTAGAATGAGGAAAGTGAAAGGTAATTAGATGGTAGATATCTATAATACTTTGCATTAATATTGTTTTATTTCTATATTGTACTTATTTAAGTTTTATTTAGCTTCCATGATCAATTATTATTTAATCTTTACTCTAATTACTATTTTTTTTTCATACAGTTGGTCGAGAGTGGGATGCACTACATTTATACATTGCAAACAATCTTGATTGAATGAAAGTATGGATATATTGATGTAATATACAATGTATTGGTAGGTTGTCATGGAAGGGGTGGCTACTTTTCTTAAAGAAGCTCATTGTAATAAAGATACCAATCTCACTCAGAGAGAAATTGATTTAGCATATGGTTTAAAAGATAAACATGAAGCATATTATTCACCCATATCATGTTTCAGTTATTTTCCATTCTATTAATCTAGGTTATGGTGTGTTTCTTTCATAAAGTTTTACCAAGTCTAAATATCATGTTTGTTCATTGACAAATATGCATTTTTACGTGTGGGGCATATTGCAGTTGAAACACCACGAGGCTATGTGATGCAATGGTCGTAAATTTCACATCAAAAAGTTGGATGATAAGAAGAAAACCTTTGATTCTGGGGTAACTATAGTCTTTCAGATCACTAATGTTTCCTCTAGAAGTGACATGCATCCAACAATATTTGAAAATAGATATTATGGTTATTTGAATGATATAATTGAGTGTGACTTCAATTACTTCAAGTTAGTTCTATTTTAGGTCAAATGGTACATGTTCTGGATGAGTGAATGTGATCCTGAAAGAACTATTATTGAGCATGCCAATGGATTTAACATGGTTAATACAAGTAAGTTTGAGCCTGTAATGACCTCGTCGTTACAACGACAAAAGCGACATACAACAGGTAATTTTTTTTCTTTTAATGTTGTGTTAGGAAATATGCATCACAAATTAGAAAATACAACGTTGACACATAGTGCAATATATAAATGAAACAACATTAATGCATTAATGACAATCAAGGCACAAAGCCGACACATCATCGTCGTGAATGAAGATACACATATCGACCCAATATCACAATAAATAGAAACCCATAATTAGTGCATTTATAAAATTAATTATGACGCATGTGCAGTATGAATCAAAGCGCTCAACTCTTCTCATAGGGATAATCATCAGATAATGCCAAGAAAACAAGGTAATCAACATATTTTAATTTCTTTTAAGGTGCAAACAATATCTTCTTAACTTCCAGGAGCGTGATTAAATCAATCATCGAATTCACAATAATCAACATCATTTTCAAGGTATGCACATGATATGATTGTCGGATTAACATAATTCACTTATTGATCAGCGCACACAATTAATCATTCACGAGGAATCATACACTAACATCGTGACAAGGGTGCTAGTAAACAAAGGCATAAACATTTTGCATCAACTTATACCATAGCGCAAACAATCTAAACACCTATTCTTCAGCATAAACCAAAGCACAAGGTAAATCAAAATTAAACGTTCATGCCTCAACATAGATTAGTGGCGAAGTAAATTCTAAGTAATAAAATAATCATATATCAACCTATATAAGTGGCGAAATGGAATCTAAGTAATACAATGATCTCGCATCAATATGTCTTAGTGGCACAAGTAACCTTATGACTTAAAATTTATTCATTCATAGTACTCTTAAGGCGCAACGAGACTATAAATTTACAATATCATTAAAGGAGAGCATATGACGTTAAGGACTGTGAATATGACATCCAGGAATAGCATTTAAGAAGAGCTCATAGCATTAAGGATTCTGAACATAAAATCAATAATTATGTCATTAAAGGATGAGCATAAAACTCTAAGTATAAAATCGATGTATAAGTCATTAATACTTGCCAAAAGGAAACTAGATAAGTATTCTACAATAATAAGATTTCACTACTATGATTGAATTGATGCAAAGGAACTATCAACCTATTCCTAGTCAAAGAGGACAAAATACCATTACTATCTTTTAGTTAAAAAGTTTGAGGATCGACTAATCTTATTGAATGAATCCAAGTTCAAAGGTTTCTTACACTAATTAAGGCAATCCATGTTCAACATATTTAGTTGTTTCTCAATCTGCATTATTGTTAAAAAGAATATATTGGGATGCATTTGACACCACTTTGCAAAGATATTTTATTGTTAATGTTATTGGAGTTGACTTAAAGTAGAAATATCATTCCTAGGTAAAAGCTAAATCCAAATTATAACATATTTTAAAGTGATTTTTTTTTTTAATATTTATCTTAACTTATGCACACAAATCAACGAGAGAAACCATATAAGGAAGGAATGTGCCCTAGAAAAATATTGACCAAGACAACCGAGTTGACAAGTGTCAACGTTAGACAAATTCGCTGAAGAGTGAGAAGGAAGTGCGCCAGGCATAAGGAAAATAAGAGGTACTTGTTCGATCTCTGAGGTGAAACAACTTGCAAAAATACTGGCAGCCAGCCTGCAATTCGCAGTGAAGAGGGCGTGAAAACTTGTAGAGGGGAGGTAAATTTTTCAAGTTTAAACTGTCGGGCAGTAGGCGTTCCCAATGCTAGCATAGGTGACACCAATCAAAACTTAAAACGCAGAGAAACCAACTGCACTCGCGGGGTTTCTTAAGAAAATTAATAATGGCCCTTAAAGCCAATCTATAATTAGTATTTACAAGTCATCGAAGCACCGAGAGTCAACACATCAAATCCACATTGTATGCCAAATCAAGGGGTAACATCAAGTGTTAATTTCGAGCACCAACGAGGAGCCCAAAAGGGACACAACTGCAACTACGCATTTAAGGACATGATAGCAACATTTTAGAACATAACTAACAGCAACACAAGAGACATAACAACAACATTCTTAGAACATAAGGGTCATAACAACAACATTCTTAATACCATATAAGCGACAAGAAAAAGGCGTTTGACAACAAGGTTTTCATACATAAGCAGCGAATAAGAAACCATGCATAAAAAACCAGATCTTAATACAATTCAAACTATATGGAGAATGCATTTGATAACAGTGCTTGTATACATAAGTGGCGAAAAGGAAAACCATACATAAATAAATAGATATTTTATAAATCAAATTTCAATGACAATATTGTAACCAAAGACGACACATGTGAGATGCTCCTTTGCTAAGGCGCTCCATCCGAACTCCTACTTTCCAATCAATGAGACTTCACTAGTACCTCCCAACCAACTCTAGGGGTATTCTTATTCCCCGTGAACCCCCCGAGCCGCAAAGGGGCCACACACACAACCCAGAGAAAACTAGCTCCCAGCTCACCTCACAAGGTCGAGCTACCACTCTCTATTCGAGCTAGGCATCCCAAATCCCACAAGAAAAATCAGTCAAGAAAAATACGGCAGCATAAACTTACGCTTTCCACTTGTGATCCATTCCTTTTCTCTGCCATTTATTTTATAGATTTCTTCTTAGGGACCTTTCCAATTACACATCAAAATAGTTTTATTAAAAATTAATTGGTAAATATTCTCCCCCATAGACTTGTCACCCAATCCCTTAGTTGCACCATAATTTCAATTAATTAATTGAATTAATTGTCAATTTCCCTCACCCACCTAAAAGCATTCCTAAAAACGCTCTTAGCTATCCCTTTATTCCCTCAATTTTCTTTAATGACTGACACCCTTCTTAAATCTTGGTTGAGTTCATTTTAATGACTGGCACCCTTCTCTAAACTAGATTCCTTTCTATGTTCCACATTCATTTTTCATTTAATTTCTCCTTTTTGTCTAAGTTCTAAATTAGCATGTCTTTGCACATAAACAACAGTTAATTATTAGATAAATTAATTCCCCTTTAAATTCTTAATTTGATTTTTCTTCATCCCCCTTTTATTAATTGATTAATTAATTTTTAGTCCCAATATCCTACTTAGACCTAGGCTTTAATTTCAACTAGGCTTAGCAAAAAAAATTTAAGGGAAAAGTTATAACTAATAAACTTACTTATAATAATTATTTTAAGAATGGTCATGTCAAGGTAAGATATTGTTTTCTAGGCACCTAGGTTCATTGAATCACATGTGTTTAAAAACTGTGATGTGCCCTTCAAGATGCACTTCTTGCTCCAAGGGTGTCACTCGCCTTTATTCATGTTTCATTTATGTGACGTGCCCTTCAAGACGCACTACGTGCTCCAAAGGTGCCACTTGGATTTTGACTGATTTTGGTAGATGTCAAGCCCTTGGAGTCAATAATCTATTAGGTGACCTTGTGGGAGACTAAGGGCCTCTAAGGAATAAGGACCATGCCTTATTGTGCACCCCTTAGAATCTTTGTGAGCGACTGTCTCAGTCTGCTCTCACGGCATCGTGGATCTCTCGAACTAGGTAATCGTTAACTTATAGTTCGAGCCATAGTGGGAGTGCTAGTAGGTTGTGGCAGGGTTGTTGCCACGTCTCTCCCTCAATATCTGTGGTTTTCGTGCATGACCCCTTTACTCCAAATGTGAGTCTGATTAGAAAACAATCGTCAGCTGCATCCATCAATAAACATGTCAGCAATCCATAAACAACATCATAATATAACCAGTCATGTGTCACATATGCAATAACAGAAACACTCAAACCATATATAGTACACTCCCTGACTCGATCAAGAGTCCAAGGAGGTCCATCGATACCATCAACATCCTCAATCTGTCAAGAGTCATGCACACTCAGGAGAAACCATTCAATAGCACCCGTCTATACATAATAACATAGCATGACATCATAATCCACAGTCTCATCATCAAAATCCATAAGCGAAGCAATCAATCATATAATGAACCGGATCACTTGCACGCAAGTGTCCTCAAAGAATAAGTCACATCAGGTGCACTCAAGAGAAGGATGTTACATACACCCCCTCTTGTTTTAAACTTTGTCCCGAAGTTTCACAGTATACAAGTGCAAAAATAAAGTATCTGACAAAATCTAAATGTCTATTTATCAAACAAAAATGGAAACTACTAACGCATATAATATGCGTCCTCCCAAGTAGTCGAGTGCGAACTATAATTGTCCCATTGGACCTTGACATGATCGACTGTTCGATATCGTAGTTGTCAAATGCGATGGTCCGGGAATTGGATTGGCTCTGTCATAAGCGCACCCTCACCCAACATTCGCCAAGAAATCAATTTAACCACATGCGTAGGATCATTGACCTAAAGTTGCACATAGATACAAGATAAACATCACTGAACGCCTCAAAGAATGAGGCACAACTAGCCATTAGGCCCTTCATAATTATGGTCACGTGATGCACATCGAAAAAACCCTTATGTCGATCTTGTGCTTCTTTCAACCATTTTTCTTATCGTTTGTACTGGTTCTTCCATTTATTGAATGGCTTATGGTCCTACCAGGACCCCATACTCGAGTCTATCCTAGCTTAAAGGCATCCGACACGATATCCTGTAGAGAAACTCAACAGTGCCATCTTAATAGTACCTTGATGGATGTTGTTGCATGCAAACTCGAACAGCAGAAAGAACTATTCCCAATGTTTATGTTGGTCCAACCCATACATACATAACATAACCCTCCAAAATTTGGTTTGTTCCTTCGGTCAGCCTGTCTATCTCAGGGTGACCTGTTGTACTAAAGTTCAGTGGTGTTCCCAAGGCTTCTTGGGAACTAGTCTCAATCGTCTAGAAACCACTGATTCCCTTATCGTATATGATCCTCTTAGGCACACCATGCAATCTCACTATCTTGTTGATAAATACTTTAGCTATGTCTAGCACCTAATATGTTGTACGCACTGAGATAAAATGTGCACTCTTCATCAGAGTGTCAACTACCACAAAAATTGAGTCGTGCCTCCTTTTCATCAGTGACAATCCAACAATTAAGTCCATTGAAATGACCTCCCATTTCAATTAATAAATAGTGTGTGGTTGTAGTAATCCTGTCAGATGTCTATTTTCAGGCTTCACTCGCTGACATCCTAGACATCTTGCCATGTAGATAATGATGTTCATCTTCATTCCTTTCCAGAAGAATAAAAGCTAAATGTATGCCCTCATCTTTGTGACTCCTGGATGAGCCATGTACACTGCTCAATGAGCTTTGCTTAAGATTAATTTCACTTGTCGTTAGGAAGTACGTAAATCTAGTTATTATATCACATTAATCCGTCATTTTCCAAAGTAAATACCTCAAACTTTGGTACCAACATGGTGTCTTGTCCGATAAATTCCTTAACGTCCTTATACCAGTCATCATCATGTTGTATAGTTAGAATGTTTTCACTAAGATTTGTCTAAAGAGGTATCATCAAAAATATGTGTGGTCTTTGACTCAACGCATCAGCCACTCTGTTCATTATTCCTTTTATGTAGGTAATCTTGAAATTTTACTCGCTAAGCAGTTCTTACCAATGCCTTCATCGTGCATTCAAGTCACTTTGCGTAAAAATGTGCTGCAAACCATGGTGGTTTGTTTTCAGATCAAATTTTGCTCCAATCAGGAAGTGTCTCTACACTCTCAGGGCATACAGAAAGGCAAATAACTCCAAATCGTGTGTCACGTAGTTCTCCTCATGCTTTACTAACTTTCTTGAGATGTAAGTGATCACCCGACTGTATTGCATCAAGACTCTTCCTCAGCCTTCCTTGGATGTGTATGTGCATAACAAGAAGTCCTCATCCATGTCAGGGACTTTTAGTATCGGCAATGTCGTCAATAGCTCCTTAAGCCTTTGAAATGGCTCCACGCATTTCTTGGTCCATACGAACTTCTTGTTTTTCTTCTCCAACTCCGTAATCGGATTTTCTATCTTCAAAACCCTGCGACGAACCGTCAATAATATCTCACTAAAGCCATGAAGTTACGTACTTCGGGTACGTTCGTCGATGTGGACCATTCCATAATAGCCTCTACCTTTGTTGGATCCACAATGATACCTTCTCCAAAGATGACATGCCCTAGATAATGAATCTTCAATTCATAAAAGAGCATTTCGACAGTTTCCTATATAATGTTTTCTCTCGTAAACATTGTAGTACCAAGCACAAATGTATGTCATGTTCTTCCATCACTCGATAATATATCAAAATATCGTCAATGAATACTTGAACAAACTTTTCCAAGTATTCACGGAACACCCCATTCATCAAGCTCATGAATACCCCTGGGGATTTTATTCATCCTCACGGCCAAACGGTAACTCGTAGTGTCTAAACCTCTTCTTGGAAGTTGTCTTAGGAATATCTTCCTCCTTAATTAGTAATTGGTGATAACCTGATCTCCATTCAATCTTCGAATACATCGTCGCGCCTTCTATTTTATCAAGCGAATTGTCTATACTTGGCAACGGATATGGTTCTTGATTCATTTCCTCATTTAAATGACAGTAGTCAATGCAGAGTCTCCATGACCCATCCTTCTTCCGGACGAAAACAACAGGCACACCCCAAGGTGACACACTTGGACATAAGTCTTGTTATCACTCTGTAATTTCTTAGGCTTAGGAAGAAGTTGACAGAGGTAACCACAAAACCACTTTGGATTCTAGGATCTAGCCCTCTTAGACTTATAGAGGGATCTCTTTATAAGATTTAGCTTTGTTTGCTAGGAATTTTAGGCTAGTTATGATAGTACAGGGTTTGGTTTTTAAATTTTTTGGTTGGAACAGCAAGGGAGGGCCATTGGGAAATGGAGTCAAAGAGGTTTGGGTGATCAATTTGCAGAAATTATCAAGCTCAAATGAAACAGGGAAAGGTAGACATGCTACTGGATCTGGTAAATTTGGATGAAATGAAATAGGAGAAAAGAGACAAGATCAAATGAGAAACAAAGCAATTAATAATTATGCCACTAAATATCAGAAGAAAACATTAAATTATCCACAGTGAGAATCGGAGTGTATCTTTCAACAAATTATGTCTTGCAACTTTCTATAAGATAATCATAAAAGAAAAACATATGGGAACAGAGAAAACAAGTTACAGAAGAGGAACTTCACCACATAGATATGGCACATGAATCCTAAACAAATTGTCGTGTATTACTGCAAAAGGTCCCTTGACCTCAGTGAAATACTTTACATCGAATGATCATCTTCCTTCTTACAAATATTTCCCCAAATACTTCAAAAGGTGAATTATATATAGACTTATTTACAAGCTATCATGTCATAACAGATCAAGATTTATTTTAGGAAAATATAAACTAACTATTACAATCATATATGTTTTTTGAGATTCATTCAGAGATCTAGGACCATTTTGATGGGATCTGTGGGTGATCTGTGCCTTTGAATCCGATCTCTTTTCCATCTTTCCTTTTGACTTTTTGTCTTCCGAAATTCTGAAAAATAAGGTCCAGTTATCTCTTTGAATATATCAATATGAGATAGTTGTGTAAAATCTGGGGGAGGTTTTTGTATATCACCTTGTTTTTATAAACAACCTCTCTAGGTTTTTTGAAATGCATCTCCATATGTCTAGGATCTGAGTTTGAAAAAAATGGCTCAAACAAGAAAATCCTGAATCCCAAAAAATAAGGCTCAAAGATGCTCTCGATTCTCCCAATATTTAATAGATATGAAAAATATGGGAGAGGTTATTGTTATTTGGCTCATTTTGAGAAAAAACCTCTTTTGGTTTCTCAAAATACCTCATGTTTTTCCCGAAAAATGACTAGTCGAAATGGGTAAAAAACGATTTTTGAATTCGGGAAAGTGGTTTTCGGAGAGGGAAAGGTGGTTTTTAGGGAGGTAGAGTGGTAAGTGGCTTAGGAAGGGGGGGTCCGAAATCACAAGAGAGTGACAAGTGGAAATAGTCAAAACCACTTTTTGGTCCCCCCTGTCGTTAAAGTTCGGATGGCAGGGGGTCTGAAATAATAATATAATCGTTGATTGTTTTGTCACTAGGATGTGTGTGTGCATGAAGTACAGGAGCGGAGTTTATAAACTTAGGATATAGTTTTTATGTTTTATTCTTTTTATTTTTGTTTTGTTTAATATATATTTTTTATTATTTGTTTTAGGTTTTAATTTTTATTTGTTTTAATTTTTTATGTGTTGTTTTATTCATAACGTTTTGTTTTTATTGTTTTATTTATAATGTTTCATTTTTATTGTTTTATTTATAATGTTTTCAATTTTATTGTTTTTTAATTGTTAAGTTTATTAATATTTATTATATGTATTTTTTCTTATTTTTAAAACATTTTTATAATGTTTTTTATTTTATGTTTTTATAATATTTATTATATGGTTGGGCCTAATGTTTAAGAACATGTGTTTCCTCTTAAGAGGTCATAGGTTCAAATCCAGAGGGGGGTAGGGTATGTATACCTTTGTAGACTTTACCAGACAAATTGTTGGGTGGAGGGGGGTCCCTTGTCCCACAAACAAGGGGGTCTCATACACCAATTTGGTGTGATGGCTTGGCCGTGACCTTAAAAATAGATTATTATTATTATTATTATTATTATTTATGAATTCTACCTTATTACATACTATTAACTACATACAATTTAATGTTATTAAATTATTTAATTAACATTACATTATTTAATTAAAAGCTTTAACCTGTATACTAACTATGGAAAATTATCATTATTTACACTATCCTAAGTACTAACCTAATCACAGTTAATATAATTACTAATTACTAACAATATTAATCTAATGAATTAATTTTGATTATTAATTATCCTAAGGTTATTTAACTTTGTTTATGCTAGGATGAGTGGTGGGTGAGATGTGGTGAATAAGATAAATGGACAGGGGAGTGAGTGGCGCAGAGGTGAATGAAGGATTAGGAAAAATGGATGGAGGGGCAAAGTCATCCGAGGAAACCAGGCAAGCTAGGAGCCTTCTGGGAAATAATTTGCAGGATAAGATATTATTTACAACATCTCAAATATAAAAATCCTTAGTTATAATCAAGTGACCCTATAAAAATTTATAGGACCCTAACAATTCCTAGGTCCCACAACTCTTTCAGTTGCAACTTCAAATCCTACAACACAGGGGTCGACATTCGATAAGGTGTTATTGATATTGGTTCAGTTCTAGGTTTAGCTCAATGGTAATTTCCAATTCTCTCTCAATCGAAAAACCTCGTAACTCCTCTGGGAATATGTCCACAAATTCTCATACTACCAAAAGGTTTTCTAGTCCTTCCGCCATGCCCTTTTTGTTCAACGCAAGAATTGCATACAAGTTGCATCCCTTGCGCATGCTCTTCCGTAGTTGTAGGGAATAAATGAACCTCAGGGGTACTCCCTGTTTTCGTACTACAACCACCCTTCTCTTTCTCTCATCGATGGTCCAACTCAACCGCTTCTTCTTACCGTTGAGTATCGCATCATGTGATTCCAACCAGCCCACATTGATCATGACATCATCAGATCTTAATATCATGACGTAGGTCAGACGTCATTACACTATTCCTTAGGTTTAAGAGACAATTTTTACCTCTTCCTCCAACCATCCGGTTGGCACTCAAAGCCATTTCGAAAAAACTAAACTTGTTCTCTCGAATGCCTTTACCTAAACCCCTTCAACGCAGTACTAGAAATAGAGCTCTATGTAGCATAGGGATCTAACCAATACTAAAATTTTGGTTGGCGATGGTACCTAATGCCTCGAGCACAATGGACTGGTGCTCGGCCTGGAGGTTAATTAGCGCGGTCATGAATCATGTGGGCCTATCCCATCTACACAATGATAGTGTGTCCTGCTGACCTGGCCACTTTTCCCTTTTCAACTGGACAGTATTGTTGGTAAGGTAGCTCTTCACATGTCCAAAACTCGTTTTCGGTCCAGTATTCTTGGCCATGAAGTAGAATTTGTTGGCATACCAGCCTACGATCCTATTTTGTTCTACAAGCAAGCCTAACTGTGGCAGCAGCGCTGATGCAGTGGTCCCCTGTGGGGGAGGGGGGAGGGGGCTCTATTGAGGAACCTGTTGTCATGGTGTCGTGAACAAGGGTTTTGTAAACATATATTGCTACTAAGAAGTCTTGTCTGGTTGGCTTTTGATGTTGTTGTGCACCAGATGTTTTCAGTCTAGACGGTGTTGTAGGAGTCATGCCCTGACTCCCACAGCCAATTATGCCTTAGCTATGAGGCCTACTAAACTGCATCGTGCAACGTCTGAGGCATTTAGATCCTCACCTTCGCATGAAATTTGGAGTTAAGGCCGATCACGAACGTGTTGATCTCCAGCTTCTCCATGTTCAGATGTTGGGCATATCGAAATATGTCCATAAATCTGGTCTCATAATCCGACACCGTATGACCACCTTGTCGTAAGGCGCAGAACTCATCGAGTTGGCTCTCAATGAATTCCTCTAACAATTAATTCTCCAGGAATCGTTCCTCGAATTGTCCCCATAACATGACTTCGATGGCCATGTTTAGATGAGGTAGGAGCATCTTCCACCATAGAAGAGTGTTCCCTTTTAGTTGAATACTTCCATGCGGACATTTGTGCTAGAGGTCGTAACCATGAAGCGTGAAGCACATCGCCTTGTTCTCTAGCCATGCCTCGGTGGTTGAGCCATCAGTGGCACTCGTGAAATCGAGAACTTATCTTTCTTGATTTATACATGAATGCTACCAGTACTGGTTGGGGCACGCTATGGAACCTTAGGGGTACATCCAGCATGGCATTATCTCAGTAAAGATGGTTAGTCAAGGCCTCTAACATTTCCTTGGAAGGACATTGTCGGACCAAACACATTCCACGCGGTAATCCTCTCATGCTCAAGACTTGTTCTTCTCTTTGGGGGTTGGACCCCTCTGGAGCGGGTGCTACTAGAGGTGTCATGCCTCCTCCCCTAGCACCATGTCATGAACCTTCGTGATGCCCTCTAAACATGATTAACTCATGGACAGGTTAAAATTTTAATTTGTATTAAGTTGTTAATCAAGTGTGTAATTCAATGGAAGGTGTGACTATCCACATTCATAAGGTTGAACCCGCTTTGATACCATATGTAACAACCCCACTGTTACGACGACAAAAGTGACATACAATAGGTAATTTTTTTTCTTTTAATATTGAGTTAGGAAATATGCATCACAAATTAGTAACTACAACATTGACACATAGTGCAATATATAAATGAAACAACATTAACGCATTAACGACAATCATGGTGCAAATCCAACACATCATCGTCATGAATGACGATATACGTATCAATGCAATATCACAATAAATAGCAGCCCATAGTTAGTGCATTTATATGATTAATTATGACACATGTGCAGTACGAATCAAAGTGCTCAACTCTGCTCATAGGGACAATCTCACATAACACCAAGAAAACAAGGTAATCAACATATTTTAATTTCTTTTAAGGCGCAAACAATATCTTATTAACTTCCAGGAGTGCAATTAAATCAATCATCGAATTCACAATAATCAACATCATTTTCAAGGTACGCACATGATCTGATTGTCGAATTAACATAATTCACTTATTGATCAGCGCGCGCAATTAATCATTTATAAGGAATCATATAGTAACATCGTGACAAGGTTGCTAGTAAAATAAGGCATAAACATTTCGCATCAACTTAGCCCATAGCGCAAACAATCTAAACATCTATTCTTTAGCATAAACCAAGGCACAAGGGAAATCAATATTAAACATTCAAGCCTCAACATAGATTAGTGGCAAAGTAAATTCTAAGTAATAAAACGATCATATATCAACCTATATAAGTGGAGAAATGGAATCTAAGCAATACAATGATCTCACATCAATATGTCTTAGTGGCATGAGTAACCTTATGACTTAAAATTTATCCATCCACAGTATTCTTAAGGCGTAGCGAGACAATAAACCATTAAAGGAGAGAATATGATGTTAAGCACTGTGAATATGACATCCAGGAATAGCATTTAAGAAGAGATCATAGAATTAAGGATTTTGAACATAAAATCAATAATTATGTCATTAAAGGATGAGCATAAAACTCTGAGTATAAAATCGATGTAAAGTCATTAATACTCACCAAAAGGAAACTAGATAATATTCTGCAATAATAAGATTTTGCTACTATGATTTAATTGATGCAAAGGAACTGTCAGCCTATTCCTATTCAAACAGGACAAAAGACCATTACTATATTTTAGTTGAAAAGTTTAAGGATCAACCAATCTTCTTGATCGAATCCCAATTCAAAGGTTTCTTACACTAATTAAGGAAATCCATGTTCAACATATTTAGTTGTTTCTCAATCTGCGTTATTGTTAAAAAGAATATATTGGGATGCATTTGACACCACTTTGCAAAGATATTTTATTGTTAATGTTACTGGAGTTGAGTTAAAGTAGAAATATCATTCCTAGGTAAAATAAAAATCCGAATTATAATAGATTTTAAAGTGATCCATTTTTAATACTTATCGTAACTTATGCACCCAAATCAACGAGAGAAACCATCTAAGGAAGGAATGTGCCCTGGAAAAATCTTTACAAGTCATCGAAGCACCGAGAGAAAATTCATAATGGCCCTTAAAGCCAATCTATAATTAATATTTACAAGGCATCGAAGCACCGAGAGTCAACACATCAAATCCACATTGTATGCCAAATCAAGGGGTAACATCAAGTGTTAAGTTCGAGCACCAACGAGGAGCCCAAAAGGGACACAACTGCAACTACGCATTTAAGGACATGATAGAAACATTTTAGAACATAACTAATAGCAACACAAGAGACATAATAACAACATTCTTAGAACATAAGGGTCATAACAACAACATTCTTAATACCATAGAAGAAACAAGAAAAAGGCATTTGACAACAAGGTTTTCATACCTAAGAAACGAATAAGAAACCATGCATAAAAAACCATATCTTAATACAATTCAAACTGTACGGAGAATGCATTTGATAATAGTGCTTGTATACATAAGCGGCGAAAAGGAAAACCATACATAAATAAACAAACCTTTTATAAATCAAATTTCAATGAGAATACCGTAACCAAAGATGACACATGCGAGATGCTCCTCTGCTCAGGCGCTCCGTCCAAACTCCCACTTTCCAATCAATGAGACTTCATTGATACCTCCCAACCAACACCAGGGGTACTCTTATTCCCTGTGATCCCCCCGAGCCACAAAGGGGCCACACACACAACCCAGAGAAAGATAGCTCCCATCTCGCCTCGCAAGGTCGAGCTACCACTCTCTATTCGAGTTGGGAATCCCAACTCCCACAAGAAAAATCAGTCAAGAAAAATATGGCAGCATAAACGTACGCTTTCCAGTTGTGATCCATTCCTCTTCTCTGCCATTTATTTTATAGATTTATTCTTAGGGACCTTTCCAATTGCACATTAAATTAGTTTTATATTATCCCCCATACACTTGTCACCCAATCCCTTAGTTGCACCATAAATTCAATTAATTATTTAAATTAAATTGTCAATTTCCCTCACCCACCTAAAAGCATTCCTAAAAACACTCCTAGTTGTCCCTTTATTCCCTCAATTTCCTTTAATCATTGACACCCTTCTTAAATCTTGGTTGAGTTCATTTTAGGAAAGTTCTCTAGACTAGATTCATTTCTATGTTCCACATTCCTTTTTCATTTAATTTCCCCTTTTTGTCTAAGTTCCAAATTAGCATGTCTTTGCACATAAACAACAGTTAATTCTTAGATAAATTAATTCCCCTTTAAATTATTAATTTGATTTTTCTTCATCCCCCTTTTAGTAATTGATTAATTAATTTTTAGTCCATGTATCCTACTTAAACCTAGGCTTTAATTTCAACTAGGCTTAGCAATTTTTTTTTAATGGAAAAGTTACAACTAATAAACTTACTTATACATAATTATTTTGAGGATGACCATGTCAAGGTAAGATATTATTTTCTAGGCACGTAGGTTCATTGAATCACATGTGTTTAAAAACTATGATGTGCCCTTCAAGATGCACTACGTGATCCAAGGGTGCCACTCGCCTTTATTCATGTTTCATTTATGTGATGTGCCCTTCAAGATGCACTACGTGCTCCAAGGGTGCCACTTTGATTTTGACTTATTTTGGTAGATGTCAAGCCCTTGGAGTCAATAATCTGTTAGGTGACCTTGTGGGAGACTAAGGGCCTCTAAGGAATAAGGACCATGTCTTATTGTGCACCCCTCAGAATCTTTGTGAGTGATTGTCTCAGTCTTCCCTCACGACATTGTGGATCTCTCGAACTAGGTAATCGTTAACCTATAGTTCGAGCCACAGTGGGAGTGATAGTAGGTTGTGGCAGGGTTGTTTCCATGCCTCTCCCTCAATATCTATGGTTTACGTGCATGACCCCTTTACTCCAAATGTGAGTCTGATTAGCAAACAATCGTCAGTTGCATCCATCAATGAACATGTCAGCGATCCATAAACAACATCATAATATAACCAAGCATATGTCACATATGCAATAACAGAAACACTCAAACCATATATAGTACACTCCCTGACTCGATCCAGAGTCCAAGGAGGTCCATCGATGCCATCAACATCCTCAATCTGTCAAGAGTTCTGCACACTCAGGAGAAACCATTCAATAGCACCCGTCTATACATAATAACATAGCATGACATCATAATCCACAGTCTCATCATCAAAACCCATAAGAAAAGAAGTCAATCATATAATGAACCGGATCACTTGCACGCAAGTGTCCTCAAAGAATAAATCACATCAGGTGCACGCAAGAGAAGGATGTTACATACACCCCCTCTTGTTTTAAACTTTGTCTCGAAGTTTCACAGTATACAAGTGAAAAAATAAAGTATTTGACAATTTCTAAATGTCTATATATCAAACAAAAATGGAAACTGCTAACGCATATAATATGCGTCCTCCCAGGTAGCCGAGTGCGGACTATAATTGTCCCACTGGACCTTGACATGATCAATTGTTCGATATTGTAGTTTTCGAATGTGATGGTCCGGGAATTGGATTGGCTCTGTCGTAAGCGCACCCTCGCCCAACATTCGCCAAGAAATAAAGTCAATCACATGCGTAGGATCATTGACCTAAAGTTGCACATATATACAAGATAAACATCACGCAACGCCTCAAAGAATGAGGCACAACTAGCCATTAGGCCCTTCATAATTATGGTCACGTTATGCACATCGAAAAAACCCTTATGTCGATCGTGTGCTTCTTTCAACCATTTTTCTTATTGTTTGTATTGGTTCTTCCATTTCTTGAATGGCTTATGGTCCTACCAAGACCCCATACTCGATTCTATCCTAGTTGAAAGGCGTCTGACACGATATCCTGTAGAGAAACTCAACAGTGCCATCTTAATAATACCCTGATGGATGTTGTTGCACGCAAACTTGAACGTTGGCAAGAACTATTTCTAATGTTTCTGTTGGTCCAACCCATGCATACGTAACATAACCCTCCAAAATTTGGTTTGTTCCTTCGGTCAGCCTATCTATCTCAGGGTGACATGTTGTACTAAAGTTCAGTGGTGTTCCCAAGGCTTCTTGGGCCCAATTGTCTAGAAACCATCGATTTCCTTATCGTATATGATCCTCTTAGGAACACCATGCAATCTCACTATCTCGTTGATAAATACTTTAGCTATGTCTAGTGCCTAATATGTTGTATGCACTGGGATAAAATGTGCACTCTTCATCAAAGTGTCAACTACCACAAAAATTGAGTCGTGCCTCTTTTTCGTCAGTGACAATCCAACAATGAAGTTCATTGAAATGACCTCCCATTTCAATTAAGAAATAGTGTGTGGTTGTAGTAATCCTGTTGGATGTCTATTTTCAGGCTTCACTCGCTGACATCCTAGACATATTGCCATATAGATAATGATGTTCATCTTCATTCCTTTCCAGAAGAATAAGAGCTAAATGTATGCCCTCATCTTCATGACTCCTGGATGAGCCATGTACACTACTTAATGAGCTTCGCTTAAGATAAATTTCACTTGTTGTTAGGCAGTACGTAAATCTAGTTATTATATCACATTAATCCGTCATTTTCCAAAGTAAATACCTCAAACTTTGGTACCAACATGGTGTCTTGTCCGATAAATTCCTTAACCTCCTTATACTAGCCATCATCATGTTGTATAGTTAGAATGTTTTCACTAAGATTTTTCTAAAGAGGTATCATCAAAAATATGTGTGGTCTTTGACTCAATGCATCAGCCACTCTGTTCATTATTCATTTTATGTAGGTAATATTGAAATGTTACTCGCTAAGCATTTCTTACCAATGTCTTTGTCATGCATTCAAGTCACTTTGCGTAAAAATGTGATGCAAACCACGGTGGCATGTTTTCAACTCGAATTTTTCTCCAATCAGGAAGTGTCTCTACACTCTCAGGGCATACACAAAGACCAATAACTCCAAATCGTGTGTCACGTATTTCTCCTCATGCTTTACTAACTTTCTTAAGATGTAAGCGATCACCCGACTGCATTGCATCAAGACTCTTGCTCAGCCTTCCTTGGATGTGTATGTGCATACCAAGAAGTCCTCATCCATGTCAAGGACTTTCAGTATTGATGATGTCATCAATAGATCCTTAAGCCTTTGAAATGCCTCCGTGAATTTCTCGGTCCATAAGAACTTCTTTTTTTTCTTCTCCAACTCCGTAATCAGATTTTCTATCTTCAAAACCCTGCGAAGAACCGTCAATAATATCCTGCTAAACCCATGAAGTTGCGTACTTTGGGTACGTTCGTCGGTGCGGGCCATTCCATAATAGCCCCTACCTTTGTTGGATCCACAATGATACCTTCTCTAGAGATGACATGCCCTAGATAATGAATCTTCAATTGATAAAAGAGCATTTCGACAGTTTCCAAAATATTTTTTTCTCTCGTAAACATTGTAGTACCAAGCACAAATGTTCGTCATGTTCTTCCATCGCCCGAGACGATATCAAAATATTGTCAATGAATACTTGAACAAACTTTTCCAAGTATTCACGGAACACCCCATTCATCAAGCTCATGAATACCCTGGGGGATTTTATTTGTCCTCACGTCCAAACGGTAACTCATAGTGTTCGAACCTCTTCTTGGAAGTTGTCTTAGGAATATCTTCCTCCTTAATTAGTAATTGGTGATAACCTGATCTCCTTTGAATCTTCGAATACACCTTCACGCCTTCTATTTTATCAAGTGAATTGTCTATACTTGGCAACGGATATGGTTCTTGATTCATTTCCTCGTTTAAATGATAGTAGCCAATGCAGAGTCTCCACGACCCATCCTTCTTCCGTACGAAAACAACAGGTGCACCCCAAGGTGACACACTTGGACATAAGTCTTGTTAGCACTCTGTAATTTCTTAGGCTGAGGAAGAAGTTGACAAAGGTAACCACAAAACCACTTTGGATTCTAGGATCTAGCCCTCCTATACTCAGAGAGGGATCTCTTTGTCAGATTTAGCTTTGTTTACTAGGAATTTTAGGCTAGTTATGATAGTATAGGGTTTGGTTTTTAAATTTTTTGGTTGGAACAACAAGGGAGGGCCATTGGGAAATGGAGTCAAAGAGGTTTGGGTGATCAATTTGCAGAGATTATCAAGCTCAAATGAAACAGGGAAAGGTAGACATGCTACTGGATCTGGTAAATTTGGATGAAATGAAATAGGAGAAAAGAGACAAGATCAAATGAGAAACAAAGCAATTAAGAATTGTGCCACTAAATATCAAAAGAAAACCTTAAATTATCCACAGTGACAATCAGAGTGTATCTTTCAACAAATTATGTCCTGCAACTTTCTATAAGATAATCAGAAAAGAAAAACATATGGGAACAGAGAAAACAAGTTACAGAAGAGGAACTTCACCACATAGATATGGCACATGAATCCTGAACAAATTGTCTTGTATTACTGCAAAAGGTCCCTTGACCTCAGTGAAATACTTTACATCGAATGATCATCTTCCTTCTTACAAATATTTCCCCAAATACTTCAAAAGGTGAATTATATATAGACTTATTTACAAGCTATCATGTCATAACAGATCAAGATTTATTTTAGGAAAATATAAACTAACTATTACAATCATATATGTTTTTTGACATTCATTTAGAGATATGGGACCATTTTGATGGGATATGTGGGTGATTTGTTCCTTTGAATCCGATCTCTTTTCCATCTTTCCTTTTGACTTTTTGCCTCCCGAAATTATGAAAAATAAGGTCCAGTTATTTCTTTGAATATCTCAATATGAGATAGTTGTGTAAAATCTAGGGGATTTTTTTTTATATCAGCTTGTTTTGATAAACAACCTCTCTAGGTTTTTTGAAATGCATCTCCATATGTCTAGGATCTGAGTTTGAAAAAAATGTCTCAAACAAAAAAACCCTGAATCCCAAAAAATAGGGCTCAAAGATACTCTTGATTCTCCCAATATTTAATAGATATAAAAAATATGGGAGAGGTTATTGTTATTTGGATCATTTTGAGAAAAAACCTCTTTTGGTTTCTCAAAATACCTCTTGTTTTTCCCGAAAAATGACTGGTCGAAATGGGTAAAAAACAATTTTTGAATTCGGGAAAGTGGTTTTCAGAGAGGGAAAGGTGGTTTTTGGGGGGTAGAGTGGTAAGTAGTTTAGGAAGGGGGGTCCGAAATCACAAGAGAGTGACAAGTGGAAATAGTCAAAACCACATTTTAGACCCCATGTCGTTAAAGTTTGGATGGCAGGGGGTTTGAAATAATAATATAATCGTTGATTGTTTTGTTACTAGGATGTGTGTGTGCATGAAGTACAGGAGCAGAGTTTATAAACTTAGGATATAGTTTTTATGTTTTATTCTTTTTATTTTTGTTTTGTTTAATATATATTTTTTATTATTTGTTTTACGTTTTAATTTTTTATGTGTTGTTTTATTCATAAGGTTTTGTTTTTATTGTGTTATTTATAATGTTTCGTTTTTATTGTTTTATTTATAATGTTTTCAATTTTATTATTTTTTAATTGTTAAGTTTATTAATATTTATTATATGTATTTTTTCTTATTTTTAAAACATTTTTATAATGTTTTTATTTTATGTCTTTATAATATTTATTATATTGTTTTATATATAGTTTTTATATTATTTATGAATTCTACCTTATTATATACTATTAACTACATACAATTTAATGTTATTAAATTATTTAATTAACATTACATTATTTAATTAAAAGCTTTAACCTGTATACTAACTATGAAAAATTATCATTATTTACACTATCCTAAGTACTAACCTAATCACACTTAATCTAATTACTAATTACTAACGGTATTAACCTAATGAATTAATTTTAATTATTAATTATCCTAAGGTTATTTAACTTTGTTTATGCGGGGATGAGTGGTGGGTGAGATGTGGTCAATAAGATAAATGGATAGGGGAGTGAGTGGCACAGAGGTGAATGAAGAATTAGGAAAAATGGATGGGGGGGCAAAGTCATCTGAGGAAACCAGGCAAGCCAGGAGCCTTCTGGGAAATAATTTGCAGGATAAGATATTATTTACAATATCTCAAATATAAAATCCTCAGTTATAATCAAGTGACCCTATAAAAATTTATAGGACCCTAACAAGTCATAGGTCCCACAAATCTTTCAGTTGCAATTTCAAATCCTACAACACAGGGGTCGACATTCGATAAGGTGCTATTGTTATCAGTTCAGTTCTAGGTTTAGCTCGATGGTAATTTCCAATTCTCTCTCAATCGGAAAACCTGGTAACTCCTCTGGGAATATGTCTGCAAATTCTCATACTACCAGAAGGTTTTCTAGTCCTTCTGTCACGCCCTTTTCGTTCAACGCAAGAATCGCATACAAATTGCATCCCTTGCGCATGCTCTTTCATAGTTGTAGGGAAGAAATGAACCTCAGGGGTACTCCCTGTTTTCGTGCTACAACCACCCTTCTCTTTCTCTCATCAGTGGTCCAACTCAACCGCTTCTTCTTACCATTGAGTATTGCATCATGTGATTCCAACCAGCCCACATTGATCACGACATCATCATATCTTAATATCATGATGTAGGTCGAACGTCATTACACTATTCCCTAAGTTTAAGAGAAAAAATTTACCCCTTCCTCCAACCATCTGTTTGGCACTCGAATCCATTTCGACGAAACTAAACTCGTTCTCTCGAATGCCTTTACCTAAACCCCTTCAACGCACTACTAGAAATAGAACTCTTTGTAGCATAGGGATCTAACCAATACTAAAAGTTTGGTTGGCGATGGTACCTAACGCCTCGAGCACAGTGGACCGGTGCTCAGCCTGGAGGTTAATTAGTGTGGTCATGAATCATGTGGTCCTATCCCATCTACACAATGATAGTGTGTCTTGTTGACCTAGTTTCTTTTCCCTTTTCAACTGGAAAGTATTGTTGGTAAGGTGGCTCTTCACATGTCCAAAACTCGTTTTCGGTCTAGTACTCTTGGCCATGAAGTAGAATGTGTTGGCATACCAGCCTACGATCCTATTTTGTTCTGTTGGCAAGCCTAACTGCGGTGGCATCGCTGATGCAGTGGTCCCCTATAGGGGGGGTCCTTTATTGAGGAACCTGTCGTCATGGTGTCTTGAACAAGATTTTTGTAAACATATATTGCTACTAATACGTCTTGTCTAGTTGACATTTGATGTTGTTGCGCACCAGATGTTGTCAGTCTAGACGATGTTGTAGGAGTCTTTCCTTGACTCCCACAACCAATTCTTCCTCAGTTATGAGGCCTATTGAACTACAACGTGAAACATCTGAGGCATTTAGATCCTCACCTTCGCACGAAATTTGGAGTTAAGGCCGATCACGAACGTGTTGATCTCCAACTTCTCCATGTTCAGATGTTGGCCATACTGAAGTAGCTCCATAAATCTGGTCTCATAATCTGGCACCGTATGGCCACCCTATCGTAAGGCGCAGAACTCATCGAGTTGTCTCTCAATGAATTCCTCTAACAATTAATTCTCCAGGAACTGTTCCTTGAATCATCCCCATAACATGAATTCGATGGCCATGTTTAGATGAGGTAAGAGTGTCTTCCACCATAGAAGAGTGTTCCCTTTTAGTTGAATACTTCCATGTGGACCTTCATGCTAGAGATCGTAACCGTGAAGCACATCGCCTTGTTCTCTAGCCATGCCTCAGTGGTTGAGCCATCAGTGGCACTCATGAAATCGGGAACTTATCCTTCTTGATTTCTATGTGAATCCTACCAGTACTGGTTGGGGCACGTTGTGGAACCTCACGGGTACATCTGGCATGACCTTATCTCAGTAAATATGGTTAGTCAAGGCCTCTAACATTTCCTTGGAAGGATCTTGTTTAACCAAACACATTCTGCACGGTAATCCTCTCATGCTCAAGAATTGTTCTTCTCCTTTGGGGTTGGACCCCTCTAGAGCGGGTGCTACTAGAGGCGTCACGCCTCCTCCCCTGGCACCATGTCATGAACCTTCGTGATGCCCTCTAAACATGATTAACTCATGGACAGGTTAAAATTTTAATTTGCGTTAAGTTGTTAATCAAGTGTGTAATTCAATGGAAGGTGTGACTATCCACATTCGAAGGGTTGAACCCTCTCTAATACCATATGTAACGGCCCCACTATTACGATGAAAAAACTGACATACAACATGTAAAAAAAAATCTTTTAATATTGAGTTAGGAAATATGCATCACAAATTAGTAACTACAACATTGACACATAGTGCAATATATAAATGAAACAACATTAACGCATTAACGAAAATCATGGAGCAAATCCAACACATCATCCTCATGAGTGATGATACACATATCAACGCAATATCACAATAAATAGCATCCCATAGTTAGTGCATTTATACGATTAATTATGACACATGTGTAGTACGAATCAAAGCGCTCAACTCTGCTCATAGGGACAATCATCACATAACGCCAAGAAAACAAGGTAATCAACATATTTTAGTTTCTTTTAAGGCGCAAACAATATCTTATTAACTTCCAGGAGTGCGATTAAATCAATCATCGAATTCACAATAATCAACACCATTTTCAAGGTACGCACATGATCTGATTGTCGGATTAACATAATTCACTTATTGCTCAGCGGGCGCAATTAATCATTCACAAGGAATCATATAGTAACATCGTGACAAGGGTGCTAGTAAAGTAAGGCATAAACATTTTCCATCAAATTATCCCATAGCGCAAACAATCTAAACACCTATTCTTCAGCATAAACCAAGACGCAAGGGAAATCAATATTAAACGTTCAAGCCTCAACATAGATTAGTGGCGAAGTAAATTCTAAGTAACAAAACGATCATATATCAACCTATATAAGTGGAGAAATGGAATCTAAGTAATACAATTGTTACACCTCAATATTTCTCACTTCGATAAGTGTCGTAAGTGTTGCATGTTCCTCTCAACTGTCGCAAGTGTCACATGTCATTCACAAGTGTCGCATGTTCCTCTCAACTGTCGCAAGTGTCGCATGTCATTCACAAGTGTCGCAAACATCAAACAAAGCACACTGCCATTATGACGACACCAAGGAGACATCTAGAATAACTCAGACACTTGATTTGGAGGAGGGAGAATGATTAACTGAAGTAAAGGAACTCTTACCACCTGAAAGGAGCTCTTAAACAAGGGTTTTGAAGGTGAGCTCTCCTCTGCATCAGCCTTAGGAGCGTTGTCACTCCCCTATAAGGTCTTAGGGAACGTTATAACGCCCAACTGCCCCTCTGAAGGAGCGTTATCCATCCTTGGAGCACTGGTGCTCCCCTCAAGCTTCCTAGGGAGTGCTATAGCGCCCTGATGCCCCTTTTCAGGGAGCGCTGTCTAATCTGGGCAGTGGTTGGCCCGTTGAGGAGAATAAGGGAAGGATCTTTCAATTTTGGAAGCTAGTTGCATTCGAATTCTTGGTTCAATCAGAAGATCCTTGATCTAAGGAGGGAATTCCTCAACCTACCCTAAAGATACCTCAAGAGGTTAAGCCTCTCTTAACCTATATAAGCAGTCTCTATGATGGTGAAAAGGGGGAAAGAATTGCTAGCATGAAACCTATGATCTCATAGGAAACATACAGTCAGATAAAGGAAAGTGATCAGTGAAGTTTTTATCACCCAGGTTGTGGATCTTTCGAATAATGGTTAGACGAAGGGGACTTGACGAAGTTGTCGCATTCACATCTACGATTGTAAGTATTGTTGTCATTATTCTCATTAATATGACACGCTTGGCCTGTTTCTTTCTAGTTTGTGTCTGATCTTACATGAACTTATCGTTGATAGATAGATATGTTTTCAAGCTAATATCAATAGAGTAGGAAGTGGTCATACTTTGTTTGTCTACAGGACTCATCGAGGAGCAAAATATTGGAGCTCGACTCAGAGTGTGCAGGGACAAACGTCGATAAAGAGGTACTTTTGTTCTCCTTCCTTCTCATTCATTAGTTTATATAGATTTGAAAGGAAGTCAGTGTCCACGTTAAGCACTTTCTATCTTAGAGTTTAGGGTCTATCTCTTTGAGACAATCTACCTGTCTGCAGGGAGATTTTCCTACAACAACAATGATCTTGCATCAATATGTCTTAGTGGCACAAGTAACCTTATGACTTAAAATTTATCCATCCATAGTATTCTTAAGGCATAGCGAGACAATAACTTTACAATACCATTAAAGGAGAGAATATGATGTTAAGTACTGTGAATATGACATCCAGGAATAGCATTTAAGAAGAGATCATAGAATTAAGTATTTTGAACATAAAATCAATAATTATGTTATTAAAGGATGAGCATAAAACTCTAATTATAAAATCGATGTAAAAGTCATTAATACTCACCAAAAGGAAACTAGATAAGTTTTCTACAATAATAAGATTTCGCTACTATGATTTAATTGATGCAAAGGAACTATCAACCTATTCCTATTCAAATAGGACAAAAGACCATTACTATATTTTAGTTGAAAAGTTTAAGGATCGACCGATCTTCTTGATCGAATCCCAGTTCAAAGGTTTCTTACACTAATTAAGGCAATCCATGTTCAACATATTTAGTTGTTTCTCAATCTGTGTTATTGTTAAAAAGAATATATTGGGATGCATTTAACACCACTTTGCAAAGATATTTTATTGTTAATGTTATTGGAGTTGAGTTAAAGTAGAAATATCATTCCTGGGTAAAAGAAAAATCCAAATTATAATGGATTTTAAAGTGATCCATTTTTAATACTTATCGTAACTTATGCACCCAAATCAACAAGAGAAACCATCTAAGGAAGGAATGTGCCCTGGAAAAATATTGGCCAAGACAACCGAGTCGACAAGTGTCGACGCCAGACAAATTCACTGAAGAGTGAGACGGTAAAGGCACAAAGTAAAAGGGTAATGTTGTGCAGCCCATAGTTCGTTGGAAGTTTAAATGCTAATGGATTTAAGAAAACTCCAATTCGTTGGCATTAAAAATGAAATGCAAAGAATAAAATGAAAAATATGGGTTAGGGTAACCACCCAATCACTAGCGAATAAAACAAGCAGGTTGAGTTTAGGAGACCCCTAAAATCACAGAGAGTTAAAATACTGACATCTTGTGCAATAAATACTTCAATTCACACAGGAAATTGACTCATGGTTCATGGAGTGAATCCTTCAATTCACAGAGGAAATCAACTGACCGTTTGTGGAGTAAATCCTTCAATTTGCACAGGAGATCAACTGACGGTTGGTGGAGTGAATCCTTCAATTCACAGAGGGAACATACCAATGTACAGGTAGTTGAGGCAATTTTTGGGTGAGAGAGAGGATGAGATAGTTCCCTGGGTCTCCCAACGCCGATCAAACCATGAAAGAGAGATCATAAAAACTGCAGAGCGAAGATGACATGTTCAAGGCAGTAGAGTGTTAAAAAAACAAGATCACGGAGCAATAAATTAAAACAAATGCGGAAATAAAACAAAAAAGATACACAATACAATAGAGACACAGATATATGTGGTTCACCTAGGGTGAGCTACATCCACCAAAGAAATTTCCAGGTCCTTCCTTTATTATTATCCATCAAATGAAGGGATACAACCCACAACACACCCGTTGTAATTTCCTCTTCTTTCTCTCGTAGTCTCCTCTCTCAGAATACAATATTCACAATGATGCATAGCCGCAATACATTTCCCTCATAAAAGAGGTTTTCCTTCAAGGGAAAAAAAACTTAACATAACTTCTACCGTCAGATCTGCGACCTTATAATGAACGGTCCAGATTTACAATGAAATTACAATATACATTTACAAGGCAATTTTTCCTTCGGGGGCCCACTTTCCCCCATACCCCCCAGCCGGGGGGATATCCCCCTTGAACCCCATAGGGGGGTAAACCACTCTGCACTCCCCCACGTGGATGAGTGCACATTCTTCTGGGGTGTAGATTCTTCATGGGGTATAAACACAGTTGAAAACAAAGACTTCTGAATCTGGAAGATAATCAGGCTCCACAACCAACAATCTCCCACTTGGAGACTAATCTCAACAACTCCATCAATGTTGTATCCACTGGACTATGAACCTTCTTGGACCTAGAAAATTTCTCATCTTCATCTTCATGCTTGAATACCAACTAAAACTGAGCAAGAACTCAATTTCTCCCTAGTTACTCCCTTTGTTAACATGTCTGCAGGATTCTAGCTAGTGTGTATCTTTTCCAACTTCAAATGTCCATCTTCCAAGACGGATCGTATGAAATGGTACCTCAGCTTTATATTCTTAGTATTTGAATGGAAGGTTGAGTTCTTTGCAATATGAATGGCACTCTCAATGTCACAGTACAACCTTTTATTCTCCTACTTCTTTCCCAATTCCTCCATAAACCACTGTAACCAAATCATTTATTTACTAGCCCTTGTAGCAGCAACATACTCTGCTTCTATTGTTGAAAGTGAAACATCCTTTTGCAGTTTAGAAATCCAAATTATTGTTCTTCCACCTATAGTAAAAACATACCATGTGGTGCTCCTCCTACTATCTTTATCACTTGCCATATATGAATCAACATATCCCTATAGAAAAGTGTTTGAACCTCCAAAACATAATGCATGAGTAGCAGTACCTCTCAAAAACCTGAGAATCCACTTTACTACCTCCCAATGTTCTTTACCTGGATTTTTCATATACCTTCTCACAACTCCCACTGCATGTGCAATATCTATTCTTGCGCAAACCATCACATACATCAAGCTACCAATTGTTGATGAATAAGGGACCCTGGACATGTATTCTATCTCCTCTTGTGTATTGGGACACATTTCCTTAGTTAATTTGAAATGACTGGACAAATGTGTACTAATTGGTTTTTCATTCTACATTCTAAACCTCTCCAACACCTTCTCTATGTACTCACCCTGAGACAATGTCAATTTGCAATTTTTCATGTCTCTTGTTATTCTCATACCAAGGATTTTCTTTGCAGTACCCAAATCCTTCATCGCAAATGAATTAGCTAATTTCTTCTTGAGAAAAATTGTATACTGTATATTAGACCCTGCAACAAGCATGTCATCTACATACAATAGCAAGACAATATAGCTTCCATTTTCTAGCCTTTTAAAATAAACACAGTGATCAGAATGACATCTACTATAACCCTGCTCTGTCATAAACCTGTCAAACTTAAAATGTCACTGCCTTGGAGATTGCTTTAGGCCATACAAGCTCTTCTTCAACCTGCATACCAAATTATCCTTCCCTTTGACCTCATACCCCTGCGGTTGTTGCATATAAATATCTTCCTCCAAATCCCCATGGAGAATTTTTTTTTTTACATATAACTGTTCAAGATACAAATATTCTAC
>SNQJ01S0035364.1:70724-86942 GCA_010110895.2 Picea sitchensis | reverse complement strand
AAACTATATCCGTGTGGGCCATTGTAATTGATCTCCATATCCCAACAACCCTATTTTTCATTTCAACAGAGAGTACTCTTGATTGGATATCCCCACAACCCTAGCTCTCATCTCTACAAAAACTCTCGATTGCATATCCTCACAGCCCTACATCTTGTCTCGACAAAGACTCTCGATCGGATATCCCGAAAGCCCTAGCTCATCTCAAAAGAGTATACAAAAGATATATCCCAGGTTGATACAGGAGACAAAGGAGATAGAGGATCCCATCTCAATAGAGGAGCGATGCCAACAAAATCAGTAAGTGACAGGGATGATTCACCTTGTAATTACTCTGTTTTGAATGCTTGAAAACCCACCATGGGAGATGATTCACCAAATCCCCTATAATCCTAGATCGATAAATTACATGGTTTCTTAATCAAATACAATATATTGCACCACAGATAGTCTTATAATTGTTTATGATGATCATGACAGTCACATGGTACCTTGAACTTTTTGTTCTTTATGTCCAACATTTTATGCAATATATCCCTTGTTGCATGTTTTGTTGTTTTAGCTTGTAGCACCAATGTAGTTTTATCTTGTTGTCGCGCCATTGTGTATATGGTCAAGGATATTAAGGGATATTTATATTAAGTGTGCCAGTGCATCTATGTTAAATTGGAGCACCATGACCCAATTTCCTCACAAACATTTGTTTACCACTTCTACAAATGAGTAACTTTATTAATAACTTCAACTAAAATCAGCATTACAATCTTTTTTTATATTAGTGTTGGTATGTCTTAAACATATATTCCATAGTTCCAACCTATTCTCACCTATTACAACCATTGTGACATCAGAATTCATTTTATAAACTTAGATATTAACTTCCATGGGATCCCACATAAGAACAATGCTAGATTGATATTTAACAAACAAGTCTCCCCATAAAATTCTAGTTTTAATCCTATATATGTAACCTTTGCAACAAATAACAAATATTTAGTCAATTTGGGAACATACAAGACTCCATTTAGTTCCTTTTTCTCGACTCTCTAAACTGAAATACAAAACTCCAACTCCAAGAATTTCATGACTATTATCATCTTGTAATTAAACATTTTCATTAATACTTAAGCTGTGATAAGTCTCAACTCAATATCTTTGACAAGTTATATGAAGTGTTGACTCAGAATACATTATTCTTCTTCCACCCAATATTTTGATTTCCTTTTTTCCAACTAACAACACTATTACACTATCCCCTATAATTCATGCATCAGTCATTATCACTTTCTATATTCTCAACATTAGCTATGAGTATTTTCTCCTTCACTTTTCAAGTGACAATGAAATGAACCTCAATGTCTTATCTTCCAACACTCATATTGTGTTCTCTTCCAACAATCATATTTATAATTCATAGAGGACCACAATAATGGTACATACCATTCTTTTTTCTACCATTCCATGATTTTTTACCTAATTGTTGATATTTTCCTCTAAGGGCTTGTTTACATACATTTTGATCCCCCTAGTTAATAGCCTTTTGTTGACCTTATCTATTATTCTTCTTCCACCCAATATTTTGATCTCCTTTTTTTCCAGCTAACAACACTATTACACTATCCCATATAATTCTTGCATCAAACATTTGTAGTTCTTCTTAGAAAAAAGCATCAACAACTATTTCAAAGATTAAGTTATTGTTATTTAGTGAAACACTTTTTAATGTATCATATGATTCTAGCAAAGAAGTTTAATAAAGTTAATCATTTTTTATGATTTCGAACTTTATATTCACCCCTTGAAATAGCTAATCCAGAATGAAAATCCTTCAATAAGAAAATGTCTCCACTCATATTATTACATTCTACATGTTCCCACAAATGGACATTCATAAGGAAAAAATTATTTTTCTTGTAACCTTTAATTAGGTATTTTCAGAAGTTCTTGCTTGTATTTCAACTCATATTGTACATTTATATATGTTCTAAAATTCCAAGTTCAATGATATACATTAGCATTTCCAACTATTTTTCCTATGTACTTACTCCTCATTTGTGGTTTTACGAATAGGCATTATTATCACTATTAGTAACCACATCATGCATACCTTCTCCTTTAATAAAAATATGGATTTTTTTCTTTTACACAACAAACCATTTTCCATTAGATGTATCCACAACAATAGATACCTTACTAGTAAAACGCTCCATAATACTTCAAAAACCCAACCTACCCCTACTTGCTCTAAATCCCTTACCTAGTAGACACCAAATATTATTGTATACATCATATATTAGCCACTATTCTATGCATTGGCATCTTATTGGCTCTCATACCATATTGAGGCCATAAATTGTAGAAGATAAAATTCCTAAAAGAAAGAAACAAGGAATAGAACAAGACTAAAAACGAGGGAGGGAGAGCTACATTATTTCACTATACACAAAAATGATGGCATTTTTTTATTAACTAGGTGTCTATATACAAGTTGACTATACAAATCCTTCAATAAGAAAATGTGTCCACTCATATTAATACATTCTACATGTTCCCACAAATGGACATGCATAAGGAAAATTGTATTTTTCTCGTAACCTTTAATTAGGTATTCTCACAAGTCATTGCTTGTCTTTCAACTCATATTGTGCATTTATATATGTTCTAAAAGTCCATATGCATTATCGTTTCCAACTATTTTTCCTATGCACTTACTCCTCATTTGTGGCTTTATGAATAGGCTTTCTTATCATTGTTAGTAACCACATCATGCATAACTTCTCCTTTAATAAAAATATGGATTTTTTTCTTTTACACAACAAACCCTTTTCCATTAGATGTATCCACAACAATAGATACCTTACTAGTAGAAAGATCCATAATACCCATAGTCCTCACAACAACAAATTTTAGCTAAGAGTGAACTTTCAATTCAAAAACCCAACCTACCCCTACTTACTCTAATACAAAATCGCTTACCTAGTAGACACCACAAATTCTTGTATACATAATATATTAGTCACCATTTTATGCATTGGCATCTTGTTGGCTCTCATACCATATTGAGGCCATAAAGTGTAGAAGAGAAAATTCCTAAAAGAAAGAAACAAGGAATAGAACAAGACTAAAAACAAGGGAGGGAGATCTACATTATATGCTAAGAGTGAACTTTCAATTCAAAAACCCAACCTACCCCTACTTACTCTAATACAAAATCGCTTACCTAGTAGACACCACAAATTCTTGTATACATAATATATTAGTCACCATTTTATGCATTGGCATCTTGTTGGCTCTCATACCATATTGAGGCCATAAAGTGTAGAAGAGAAAATTCCTAAAAGAAAGAAACAAGGAATAGAACAAGACTAAAAACAAGGGAGGGAGATCTACATTATATCACTATACACAAAAATGATGGCATCTTTTTTATTAACTAGGTGTCTATATACAAGTTGACTATACAAATCCTTCAATAAGAAAATGTGTCCACTCATATTATTAAATTCTACATGTTCCCACAAAAGGACATGCATAAGGAAAATTGTCTTTTTCTTGTAACCCTAAATTAGGTATTCTCACAAGTCCTGGTTTGTCATTCAACTCATAATTTGCATTTATATATGTTCTAAAAGTCCAATTTCAATGATATACATTACCTTTTCCAACCATTTTTCCTATGTACTTACTCCTCATCTGTGGTTTTACGAATATTCTTTCTAATCATTGTTAGTAACCACATCATGCATACCTTCTCCTTTAATAACAATCTATATTTTTTTATTTTACACAAAAAAACCCTTTTCCATTAGATGTGTCCACGACAATAGATACCTTAATAGTAAAAATCTCCATGATACCCATAGTCCTCACAACAACAAATTCTAGCTGAGAATGAACTTTCAATTCAAAAACCCAACCTACCCCTACTTGCTCTAATACAAAATCCCTTACCTAGTAGACACCACAAATTCTTGTATATATCATATATTAGTCACTATGCTATGCAATGGCATCTTGTTGGATCTCATACTATATTGAGGCCATAAATTGTAGAAGAGAAAATTCCTAAAAAAAAAAGAAACAAAGAATATAACAAGACTAAAAACAAGGGAGAGCTACATTATTTCACTATACAGAAAAATGATGGAATTTTTTTTTTTAACTAGGTGTCTATATACAACTTGACTATACAAATTCTTCAATGAGAAAATGTGTCCACTCATATTATTACATTCTACATGTTCCCACAAATGGACATGCATAAGGAAAATTATTTTTTTCTCGTAACCTTTAATTAAGTATTCTCACATGTCCTTGCTTGTATTTCAACTCATATTGTGCATTTATATATGTTCTAAAAGTCCAAGTTCAATTATATACATTATCATTTCCAACTATTTTTCCTATGCACTTACTCCTCATTTGTGGTTTTACAGATAGGCTTTCTTATCACTGTTAGTAACCACATCATGCATACCTTCTCCTTTAATAACAATCTATATTTTTTTCTTTTACACAACAAACCTTTTTCCATTAGATGTATCCACAACAATAGATACCTTACTAGTAGAAATATCCATAATACCCATAGTCCTCACAACAACAAATTCTAGCTGAGAGTGAACTTTCAATTCAAAAACCCAACCTACCCCTACTTGATCTAATACAAAATACCTTACCTAGTAGACACCACAAATTCTTGTATACATCATATATTAGCCACTATGCTATACATTGGCATATTTTTGGATCTCATACCATATTGAGGCCACAAATTGTAGAAGAGAAAATTCCTAAAAGAAAGAAACAAGGAATAGAACAAGACTAAAAACAAGGGAGGGAGAGCTACATTATTTCACTATACACAAAAATGATGGAATTTTTTTTTATTAACTAGGTGTCTATATACAAATTGAATATACAAATACTTCAATAAGAAAATGTGTCCACTCATATTATTACATTCTACATGTTCCCACAAATGGACATGCATAAGGAAAATTGTCTTTTTCTCGTAACCTTTAATTAGGTATTCTCACAAGTCCTTGCTTGTCTTTAAACTCATATTGTGCATTTATATATGTTATAAAAGTCCAAGTTAAATGATATGAATTACCGTTTCCAACTATTTTTCCTACGTAATTACTCCTCATTTGTGGTTTTACGAATAGGATTATTATCACTGTTAGTAACCACAACATGCATACCTTCTCCTTTAATAAAAATATGGATTTTTTTCTTTTACACAACAAACCCTTTTCCATTAGATGTATTCACAACAATAGATAACTTACTAGTAGAAAGCTCCATAATACCCATAGTCCTCACAACAAAAAATTATATCTAAGAGTGAACTTTCAATTCAAAAACCCAACCTACCCCTACTTGCTCTAATACAAAATCCCTTACCTAGTAGACACCAAAAATTATTGTATACATCATATATTAACCACTATGTTATGCATTGGAATATTGTTGGATCTCATACCATATTGAGGCCACAAATTGTAGAAGAGAAAAATCCTAAAATAAAGAAACAAGGAATAGAACAAGACTAAAAACAAGGGAGGGAGAGCTACACTATTTCACTATACACAAAAATTATGGCATTTTTTTTATTAACTAGGTGTCTATATACAAGTTGACTATAACTTCTAACAAGGAATATCTTCTGAACGGTTATCTACGACGTAGGAATGGCTTGTGGGTGCTCTGTTGAACATATGCATGAAGCACAATTCTTAACTCAATTGTAGATTTCGTGTATCCAATGGGTATGGAAATCAACGGTTGACTTTGCTCCATGTCTTTTGCATGGACATAATATGCAATTGAGTTAATTTTAGGAAGAACTGTTATGAATTTTAACTTCATGCAACCCAAACTTAACTCGATTTCAGATTCAATAGTCCTTCAAAATTCTTGCGACTGTGTGGGTTGTTTGACAGTCACTTTTTGTTCATGTTCCTCTAAACTTGTTGTTTTCTTAGTGAAGTTTTATTTTCGTTCATTCCCTAAAAACAATTGGTCTTATGGCATGTGTCTTGTTTTTTCCAACAACAAGCCTTACGATGGAATTTCTTCCCACAGAAGAAACACACCTCAGAAAACCAATAGCTATAAGTCGGATGGCCCTTCTTCTCATAGCAGTAATAAATAAGGAATAAGTTGCTTGATGCATACCTCTTGTTCGTTTCCTTCTTGTTCCATCTAATTGACTTTCTTGATCCCCAAAGTGTTGGCACAAACAGAGTATTTGAATTTTCTTCATCACTTCCCATCTGCAACCCACCACAAAAAATATGAAATGGTAGTGTGCTACAATCATTTGCTACTGCCTTTCCTTTTGATGAAAAGGCCAAATCTGCAACATATTTTTCTTTCACAAAAATGACCTTAGTGAACATTATCTTTCCCAGTGCCAATAATTCTAGAGGTGGGATTTATGCTTCAGCCTATTTATTCTCACAACAAATTGTAGCCTTTGAGCATTCTTCTTTTCCCCCCATGCCACCAAATCCCAAGCCTTCATGCTTGGACCTAGGTTTAACTACAAAGGTGTTTACAATCCCTTGTCTTCTCTTGCCTAGTTCTTGGCTATAGTAGCCCATTTATCTCATTAGTTTGGAGCCTATGTCTTTGGCATGATTTTGAAAATTACCAAAGGACTCTTTTAAAGGATTTCAACTAATATCATTGAGTTCAGTTCAAAGGGTCAAACTATTCATCAAATTGTGCATCCCCATAGCGACAGATGAACCAACTCCAAAGGGATCCATAGCAAGGTGCCTCCTACCTATAAAAGTACCTCTCAACCTCAGTTGAATAACCAAAGACCTATTTGATCTTGACATCATCCTCATATCTACATCTCTCTCTCTTGATCAACATAAAGATTCCCAATTTTCTAGTATTGGACTCTCACTTTGTATCACCACACCTAAGATACTACTACTATATATATATATATATCTTTTGGTGTTTGTTAGACCTAATGATTAGATTATATCCTTATCTATGTTTCACTTTTTCCTTAGCCTCCTTTATATTTCTTTCATCATTACATAAGAGTTGTTGTTTCACTCCCACATTGTACTCACACTGGATGTATATTTTAGTCCCATTGACCTACTTTTGTATTCATTTGTTGGACATTAATAAAATTACCTCATATCGTATACTTGGTTGTGGTTCCAAGGACAATTCTCAACATCATTGTAGGAAAACTATATTATAGATAAAATGTTCAAACTCAACAATTGATAATCACCCATTTTCCCATTCATTACATTTAGTCAAAGAAATAAACAAGATGCTCAGTGCTGTGTTCTTACCATTTACATCACCACAACCATGGGAGATTCAATAAATATATAATCAATCATTTGTATGATGATGGATAGAGGTAAATGCTAAATGCATAGGATTGGGGACATACCCTTTGAATTATCTACCCTACATGTTATTATTGAGAAATATAGACAGAGATCCTCAAAGGTCTATCATTGCTTATGTGACTTTTGGAAGGTGTTTGACATTATTCCCAGACACTTATTCATTGAGAATATTTGTGCCCTAAATGTACCTTACTTATGGGTGCAACTTACAATCCCCGCCTTTAGTATGAAACCATGTTCCATGTAAGTATCGTTTTGACACTTATTCCATGTTCACCAAAGAAAAAAGTGTGAATTGTGTCAATACCAATGTTCACATGTGATTATTATGATCATGATTGGCACATGCATTTTGACGAGTATGAAGAAATATGTTCACCGTGTCAAACAGATTCATAATATGAAGAGTACATAATCACTAGAGGTATGTTGTTTTGTTTAAATGTGAAAAACGCAGATATCTTGAAATAGAATGCCATGAAGGAAATAAGACCGAAAAACTAATTGAAAAGGAAAACAATTATGAATCAAAATTGATTAGTTCTTTAGATGAACTAAGAGAAGAAAACAAGTCACTCAAAAAAGAATTGTTGAAACAAAATGAAATTGTTCACATTTTTTAAGAAGTCCAATAGGTCATTGAGAACTTAAGAACTCAACTAGAAGAAGCCAGAAAGATCGAAGAAAAACTTGAATATCAAAAGAAGTATTTGGAAGCCAACATAGCAACACAGAAGAAAGAAGAAGAAATGAGAGAGAAGATATTGACAGATCATCTTAAGGAAATAACTAATGATCTAAACTAGGCTGAGGCGGAGTTTGGTCAAGAAGAGAAAGGACTTGAAGAAGAAATAATCACATTAAAAATTCAGCTTGAAGAAGCGAAAAGAGTAGAAGAATTCATGGAGTCTTAGATAATGAAGAAAGAAGAAGAGGTTGAGAAGCTTGAAGAAGAAGTTGCCACATTGAGAAGTAAAATCACCAAGCTCAACAAGAACGTTGAAGAGACAAAAACATCCACATCAGTTATAGAGAATGAAGAGAAGCACTCTAGGTTCCTAGAAAATAATAATAATAATAATTATAATCCATTTTTTAGGTCACAGCCAAGCCAAACACCTAATTGGTGTATGAGACCCCCTTGTTTATGGGACAAGGGGCCCCCCTCCGCCCAGCGATTTGACTGGTAAAGTCTACGAAGGTATACATACCCTACCCCTCTCTGGATTTGAACTTGTGAACTCTTAAGAGGAAACACATGTTCTTAACCATTAGTCCCACTCAGGTTATGTTAAAGACTTATGCAGAAGTACTCAAAGGAAGGAATCATGGTCAACCAGAATCTAAGAAAACTATTGAAGATACATCTTCAAGAAGATTGTTGAGCAAAAGATATGAATTGATCTTACTCAAGCATTTTCGGACTTTACTTGGCTAAATCAAAGTAGATGGGAATATCACCCTATGTTTATAGCCAACAAAATATATATCCTAACTCACAAGTATTAATTACAAGTGCTTAGGATAGTCTTTTATCAACCAAAAGCTTGCTAGAAATTCTCTTTTTATGTATTTTTCTGAACATTTCAGTTGTTGAAATAAATGTAAGAATAGAAGTAAAGACACCAAGATGATACTCAATATATATGAGACATAAATAAATCCTTTATTTCATTCCAATTCACCAAAGATTCATTGTCTTTACAAAACTTCACACAGAAATCTTGGACCAAAGTCAAACATAGAAATCCCCGATGGAACATACAAAAGGACCTTTGACAGAAAACCAAAACTAATCTCTAAAATATGGATCAGCTTGCCACAGATTGCTTCCCACTTGACTCTGCACAATAGCTTTTATCAGTCATGAAAATTAATTCACAGATAGACAAGTCTACACAGAATATCAAAGATAGATCAACACCTCTAAAGAACAAGTGTCTAAATGATTTGATTTAGCCCTGAATATTGTTGTCTACAATAATACCCTGCTATCACAAAAGAGAATTAGGCTATGATGAATATATGAATGAATGAAAATTGAACTATCTCAACATCAACTCAAAGAGAAAACCTTAGCATGATTTGTGCTTCTATCCTCCTCTTGTTCCTCCCCTTGCTTCTGCTTTTAACAAATTAGAATTGGTTGAAGTAGTCGAACCAACTTATTAGTTAAGCTAACACAAGACTCAACTAACTTTAGTTAAGGGGGGGGAGGTAATAATCATAATAGGTTCATAAGTAAATAATAACTAGTAGGTGGGACCCCTTGTGACTCCCTTAGTTCATAAAAATCATAACATCGTAACATAATCCATTAGTTAAGAAAACACACCCCTTGTGCCTCCACTCAAACACATTTACTTTTGGAAATTTTAGCTCATGAAATTTGAAAATATTTCAAAATAATACTGATATATCCAAAATAAAACATGTTGTCCAAAATCCATGAAGTCCACTGTCATAAAATAATAAACAACATAAAATTCAAAAGCCATATTTTCCAATCTGTGATGCAACCCTTCCTTGGTTGTTGCTATCACCTCTTGATTTTACTGAATTTGCCTTGGGTTGGGAAGAGCCTTTAGGATTTATCTCACTGATCACATGGGAACAATCATCCCTCAAATGCATCCGTGAAGACACGTATTTGTCAGAGTCATCATAGGGTGAGGAAGGGGCAGTAGTTGCTTTCCCTTTATCAAATGACTGGTGGGCTTCAGTCTTCAATCTCTTGCTGGCATGGGAGGATTGCACTGGTGAGTGGTTAGGGGAAGTTTGGACAATGGGGTTCAAAGGTGGAGGACCAGGCAAAGTTAATTTTGGCCAGTCATAGTGTTGGGAGACTTTCGAGTGAAAAATCTCCTGCCACCCATCATTTTCCAGGACTTCACGCTGTAAAGAGACATGAGGAGGCACAAGGATGTCAGGGGCTTGAGGGGCTTGGAAAGGAGGAATTTCAGGCCTTGGTTGGACTATTCCCTACCCAATCTAATTAAAGAATCCAGCATGAAACAATTGACCAAGCTCTTCTGAATCAACATCAAAATGTATAGAGAACCTAGGCCTTCTTGGGCCTTGGTTCTAGCATATGTTAATAATTAGCAAATATAATTTTAAATAACCATGCATGACAACTCCTTAAAAATATGAAATAGATTTGGCTCAGAATGTATCAGGCTCATGCAATCCAATCCATACAAATTTTTCTAACGTTAATCAACGAGCAGGGGGGTGAAACAATGTTCTAGGATACATGAGGCGTTTGTATTGGGAAAAAATATGATATAATGAAAGGGGAGAATAAATGTTCACTGCTCAATGACAACAACAATCAACTGTAAATCAACCCAAAAAAAACTTACCGCAATCCACTCAAGGCACTGTCACTTCATCCACTTAACACAAAAATTTTGTTAGTTGTAATCAATATCAAAACATGGAGTGAATAAAATGAATATGGGATATGTGAGGGGGTTGTAATTAGCGGAAAATGAGATAATGAAGGGGGGGAAAAAATGTTTACTATTCATGAGATTAATCAAGCAATCCATAACATATTTTGCAGTAAGAAAAATATGCATCAAACAAAAATCAGATCACCGAGTAAAATTCATGTGTATTTGCTTAATTTCATTGTCCATTTACATCCCATCCATTACAAAACAGAAGTAATTCACACAATCTGTAAGAGGTTTTGTTTCCTCTATTCACACATTTTGCACTATATATCAGTCAACCACAGTACTCGTTCTCAATCTGTAATTATTAACATCCATCATTGGCATACATTTCCCAAATCCACATCTATAATTCAAAGTAGTATTTCTAGAGATAACAATGAAGTCATTATTCTGTGATAGAGCCAATCAAGATCTGTAATGATATTTTTTCCCATACATATACACAGTAAAATAATCAAGACCAAAATAACCAAACTTTTCATGTCATGTCTGAAATGACACTTTACCTATACAACCAACAGCCAACACTTTGACATAGGCTATGCAGGGAAAAATGTCCTAGGCTATGTAACAATGCCACTATAAAATAGGACACCTCAATGTGACTTGAAATCTACGCCAAATACCCAATGCGACTGTCATCAACCGTGGTCGATTTTGGTAAATAACAAGTGGTCGATTTCAATAAATAACATGCTTAAAAACAATTCTAAGGGTATCACTGAGTAGAAAAACCAACCATCCATACTAAAATAGAGTGAAACCAACCAAACACCATGATACAACAATTCGACTCATCCCAACAAACACCAGTCATGTCAATAATTCAACATATCATGCAGAGATTGTGTATGTTACTAAGTGGTTAGTTGTTTAAGTCGCATCGCAATTTAACCAAACTGTGTATACTAGGAATACAACCAATGAAGAATGTTGTGGATACACCTTTGATAGATACCCAATTATATTATCATCCATCCTCATAGAGAACATAGTTATCATGCCCCATGTTTCAATTTCAAAACACCACACACAGAACGCGACCTACGTGAGAAACCCTAAAAATTTGTGACCCAGTTCAACCATCAACCAAAACACCACAAGTGCCAACTAGTGATTGTACATCAACGAAACATTCTCCATTGTGGTAAAAAAAAAAAATCATTCGAACAAGTCGTGGTATCTGTACATAACCACGCATCTAATCAACATGGCAGAGGCCTTTCCATTAAAAAACAATTGATTTTCGTTGATATCAAGCAGGTGGCTTGCGAGATTTAGAAATGCTAGTTGTCAATGTAAGGTTCATACTCTATCATAGAGGCAATGACAAATACCAAAACCATGTGACCGCCATACGACCAACGGATGAGCCCGCGTTCGAAGTCATAGACCACAACAATCTGGAACAACTTAACAGGCTCGACAGACTCCCTATGTAGCTCCAATCTGGAGGGTCAAGGTTTTGCGTAGTAGTCATCAAAGGAGGAAAGGCACCAACTATAGTGAAACCTTTAGGCTACATGCGTACGCATAGGGAGGACTGTGACACTTGTGAACGAGAGGCAGTTCCTTCAAAGTGTCGAACAGGAAAACATGGCTCTAATTAAACCCAAAGAATCACGAAGACAACCATCCAACCATGATTTGAAACCTTTTAACCAAACACAGTGGTAACCAAAACTACCACTCAGGAAGACCACCAAATCCGATGAACCCAAAACAATTATAAGCAGAACCATCCATATTCTAAACAAATCCACACAGTTGCAGTACTCAGGACAAACACAAACCCACACAACTAAGCCAAAAAATATTTCGTAACTAGAGTGAAGTCAAGAATGGCCAAAAGAGACATACATGTTAATTGAAACCTTAAGATGGGAGGTGGTCGAGCAGTTTCACCCTGCCAAAATTCCGGAGCGCAATCACAACATCCAGATCAAATAATAGTCCGACGAGGGTGGTGGCCAATGAGAAGGGTAAAGGTGATGTGCAGTAAATGCACGTCACCTCCACCCATATCACATTTAATACATAGTATATGCCAATGATCCCCAATTAACACCATTAATCAACTAATGCATTGATAATATAAACACATTTAAACCATAACATAATCCAAGTTCCACAATTTAACCATTTGCATCGTTACTTTTCCAAATGCGCCACCCATGTCATAACTCAAATAAATCGCTTGATAACTATACAATAGAACCATCACTAACAACATAATCACCGTAAAAATGTAAAGCCATTACCTCCACGAGCCACCAAGGTTTATAACATATGCACATCATCTACCAATTGCATCAACCGATGCATAACCATTGTATTATCTCCTTGCCAAAATGTGCCACTAAAATTTCCACCATTTGCATATAAAATGTAACTTAACAATATTTCATAGCCATTTCCTTGTTAGTTAGGAGTTAACCACTATGAACAAGAATTTTCATGCACATAATATTGCAGAGCTAGGTCTCTTTTGCATTAGACATAGTATTTTGTTTTTCCTCAAAATGCCTTTTTGCAATTTTCACTAACGTTTGTTGTGTAGGTGTGTGAAGAGAAAATACCATAATGAATAGCAGGCTGCAGTATCATGAAAGAACATCATTCCAAAGATTAACTAATGACAACCATATTCTCATCAACTGTAAAAATCCTTGTAGCTCATCATCATAAAATGAACAGACCTAATCTTCAAAAGTTCAAGAGGATCCCACCTACTAGCGTTATTTAGTCTTATATAATAATAGGCTTTAGCAACACTTTGCGGGCAAAATTACTTTGATGTTTTCAATTGTCAACAAATTGGAGACTCTAGAGGGAAATTTGTTTTCAACAGATTGGAACTCAGAACTCATGATTTCATAGACCAAGAACAGTAATCTCAAGAATACGTGACTTGAATGGTTATGCAACAAGGGGAAGTGGGCGGATTTAATGGAAAGATGACTGGGAATTTGGGAATAACTCGTGGAAAAGTGTTAAGTATGAGGGGTTTTACCATTGTATGCATAACCATTTGACTGAAACGATACTCTCAACTTGAAAGAGGAGGATCTATAGTTTTTCTCTTAAGATCTCGATGGATGAAGAAAAGGCAATAAGAAGTGGGAAACAACCAATTACTCGTAAGATAACAGCGGAAATATGTGACAAATTCAAAGGCCCTTCAGAGGAGAGATCATAACAACCATGTAAGCTCGATTGTTATCAACTAACAATGCTTTTGGGGGTGTCACAATGGCATAATTGATCCAACATTCTATCATGACCTAACACTTAAGATGATAAAGGAAAAAAAATACAGCAGAAGTCAGAGAGAAGAAATTAAAACAGCAGCAGTGAAAGAATAAAATGCAGCAAGAAAATAAAATTTGACTCAGAAAGTAGAAATCAAAGTGTTGTAAAGAAGAAAAAAGAAGCACAAAAAGGAAGCAGAGCTAAACTACTAGTATATAGAAGAATACCATCAGCAAAAGATCTTTCATGATGGTCCCTCGCAATACTTTAAGGAAGGATTGTTAACGGTGTGGGAAAACAATTGTCTCTGTAGTTCCTGTGAAATTTCTAAGCTAGTGTCCGAGACAAGAGTAATCTAGAAAAGACCTAACACTTGAAATTCTGATGTAACTATCATCCCTTTGACAGATACAATTAAATCATCAAAATAAGCGTGGAGGTTGACCAACTCATCGAAGGTTGTGTGTATAGGTCGTTTTGAGGCGACACTTGTATCAAATAAACCAGAAGGCCAGCAATTGTAAGACATAGTATCACAATTAGCAGTAAGAGTGGTTTTGTGGATGTTTGCCCCCTTCTACCTTGATTTTATCGTAACCAAACAAACTATCAAGTAATGGCTCTAAGTGTAACCCTATATTCTGTTGCAAAAACAATTTTATGCTAAGAGGGGGGAAAAGACTTCTCATAATTTATTGCCTAAAAATTCGAAGACTAATGAAGGTTCTAATATTATCAATGGTATTCGAAGCAAGTCCCCACTTGGAAACCCACTTAGGGTGGACTAACCAGAACATATCTGTCTTTGAGAAATTCCTCGGCTCCCTACGAAAATTTGCCTCTAGTGAAGAGTTAAAAAGTCTTCGTTTTTCCTAGCTGGTTTCATAGTATGTTGAACAAGACCTGGATCAAAACCATGAAGATCCATATTAAACCAATAAAAAACCTTTTGAAATATACTGAGTAATTCATCAGACTTTAATCTTTCTTTATCAAAACCCTAAACATTTATTTTACCATTCAATGAAGATCTAGGTGTTCTAATGTTCGTGGAGATGGCTTCAACCACCTTCAGTTGTAGCTCCTGCTCTTCGTATTTATATTTATTTCCTACAACAATTGAGGAAACCGAACCCCCGAGATGAGTCAAGCCTTCAGGAGTTTTATTCTTTTCTACAAGTATAATCTCCTCACGCTTGAGAGGTTCATTTTGAATGACAACATAATTGCTTTCATGTTTAGGGATCGCTTTCCTGAATTATTCATTCTCATAAATGTATGGACTATGCAGAGATTGGAAAGCACAATCAGGCTAGTGAGGCAAGAGTTATTGAGTAGGAGAGGCTGCGAAGGTAGCTAATCAATCATCTATTGAATTCAACTACTTTCTGACATGAGTGATGTTAAAAGATATGATATTCGAGAAAAGTTCCCAAGCAGTTTGGGAATATTTTTACATAATTTGGTTGCTAGGAAAGCATATCTTATGTATCAGGTTCACAACAAGCTCAGAATTTATGAAAACCGAAAGGTGACCACAACCAAGATTAAGGGCGTTCTCAATGCCTAACGGAAAAGATTCTAATTCAGCAGCATTGTTTGAGCAAGCAAACTCCAACCTATATGACAGATTATGAATATTCCATGTAGGGGAAACCAAGATAATACCAGCCTTTTTACCCTCATTTGAGTGTGAACCATCAAAATGCATACGCCACAATTCATCCTCTAAATCAATTCTTTCTAGAGGAATATTATCCTCTTCAACAAATATGGAGTACACTCCTAGGTCCTCTTCAATATGGTTTATGCTAGATTGTGGAACACTCTCTATGTAGGGTGAAATTCTTCCTTCTCTAAGGAATATGATATTCTTTCCATTCTGAGGAATGGATAAATGTGTCCCGTTGAGCGAGAGGTATCCACTTGTTAGGGCTTTCCAATCTCTCCCCGAGATAATTGAATAATTTCTTACAGGCATATCAATCACCTGAATGTTGAGGGTTGTCCTTATCTCAGGATGAGTTCATAAAACCAAGGTTACATCCTTAATCTCGCATATGGTAGTTTGTTGTAGAGTATTATAGGAGAGCATGCTTATGGCA
>SNQJ01S0035364.1:34508-70714 GCA_010110895.2 Picea sitchensis | reverse complement strand
CCCTTGTGACTCCCTTAGTTCATAACAATCATAACATCATAACATAATCCATTAGTTAAGTAAACACACCCCTTGTGCCTCCACTCAAACACATTTACTTTTGGCAATTTTAGCTCATGAAATTTGAAAATATTTCAAAATAATACTCTTAAATCCAAAATAAAACATGTTGTCCAAAATCCATGAAGTCCACTATCATAAAATAATAAATAATATAAAATTCAAAATCCATATTTTCCAGTCTGTGATGCAACCCTTCCTTGGTTGCTGCTGCCACCTCTTGATTTTCCTGAATTTGCCTTGGGCTGGGCAGATCCTTTAGGATTTAGCTCACTGATCACATGGGAAAAATCATCCCTCAAATGCATCCGTGAAGACACAGATTTGTCAGATTCATCAGAGGGTGAGGAAGGGGAAGCAGTATCTTTTCCTTTATCAAATGCATGGTGGTATTCATCCTTCAATCTCTTACTGGCATGGGAGGATTGCACTGGTGAGTGGTTAGGGGGAGCTTGAACAATGGGGTTTAAAGGTGGAGGAGACTGTCAGGTGAACAATCTCCTGCCACCCATCATTTTCCAGGACTTCAGGTTGTAAAGAGACATGAGGAGGCACAGGGATGTCAGCGGCTTGAGGGGCTTGGAAAGGAGGACTTTCATACCTCGGTTGGACTATTCCCTACCCAATCCAATTAAATAATCCATCATGAAACAATTGGCCATTTGTTTTTGAATCAGCATCAAAATGTATAGAGAACCTAGGCCTTCTTGGGCCTCGGTTCCAGTTACCTCTACCTTTGTTTCCTCAGCCATGGTTTCCCCAACTAAAAAATCCCATCCTGCATATGTTAGCAATTAGAAAATAGTATTTTAAATAACCATGCATGACAACTCCTTAAAAATACGAAATAGATTTGGCTCAGAATGTATCAGGCTCATGCAATCCAATCCATACAAATTGTTCTATTAATCAACAAGAAGGGGGGTGAAATAGTGTTCTAGGATACATGAGGGGTTTGTATTGAGATCAAATATGATATAATGAAAGGGGAGAAGAAATGGTCACCTCTCAATGACAACAACAATCAACTGTAAATCAACCCAAAAAAACCTCACCGCAATCCACTCAAGACACTGTCACTTCATCCGCTTAACATAGAAATTCTCTTAGCTGTAATCAATATCCAAACACAGAATGAATAAAATGAATATGGGATATGTGAGGGGGTTGTAATTAGCGGAAAATGAGATAATGAGGGGGGGAGGGGGGGGGGGACGTTTATTGTTCATGAGATTAATCAAGCAATCCATAACATATTTTGCAGTAAGAAAAATATGCATCAACCAAAAATCAGATGACTGAGTAAAATTCTTGTGTATTTTCTTAATTTCATTGTCCATTTACATCCCAGCCATTACAAAACATAAGTAATTCACACAATCTATAAGAGGTTTTGTTTCCTCTATTCGCACATTCTACATTATATATCAGTTAACCACGGTACTCATTCTCACTCTGTAATTATTAACATCCATCACTGCCATACATTTCCCAAATACATTTCCAGAGATAACAATGAAGTCACTATTTTGTGATAGAGCCATTCAAGATCTGTAATGATATTCGTTCCCATACATATACACAGTAAAATAATCAAGACCAAAATAACCAAACTTTTCATGTCATGTCTGAAATGACACTTTACCTATACAACCAACAACCAACACTTTGGCATAGGCTATGCAGGAGAAAACATCCCAGTCTATGTAACAATGCCATTGTAAAACAGGACATCTCAATGTGACTTGAAAGACGGGCCAAATACCCAACGTGATTGTCATCAACCGTGGTCGATTTTGGTAAATAACAAGAGGTCGATTTCAATAAATAACATGCTTAAAAACAATTATGATGGTATTACTGAGTAGAAGAACCAACCATCCATACTACAACAGAGTGCAACCAACCAAACAACATGATACAATAGTTCAACTCATCACAACAAACACCAGTCATGTCAATAACTTAGCATATCGTGCAGAGACTGTGTATGTTACTAAGTGGTTAGTTGTTTAAGTCATGTCACGATTTAACCAAGTTGTGTATACTCGGACTACAACCAATGAAGGATGTTGTGGGTATGCCTTTGATAGATACCCAGTTCGATTATCATCCAGCCTCAGAGAGAACATAGTTATCATGCCCCATGTTTCAATTTCAAAACACCGCACAAAGAACGCTACCACAAGTGCCAACTAGTGATTGTACATCAACCAAACATTCGCCATTGCGGTAAAAAAAAAACAATCATCCAAAAATGTCGTGGTATTTGTACATAACCACACATCTAATCAACATGGCAGAGGCCTTTACATTCAAAAACAACTGAGTTTCGTTGATATCAGGCGGGTGGCTTATGAGTTTTAGAAACACTAACTGTCAATGTAAGGTTCATACTCTATCACAAAGGCAATGACGAAGACCAAAACCATACGACCACCATAGGACCAACGGATGATCCCACATTCAAAGTCATAGACCACAAGAATCTAGAACAACTTAACATGCTCGACAGACTCCCTATGCAGCTCCAATCTAGAGGGTTAAGGTTTTTCACAGTATTCATCACAGGAGGAAAGGCACCAACTATAGTGAAACCTCGAGGCTGCAGGCGTACGCACAGGGAGGAATGTGACACTTGTGAATGGGAGGCAGTTCCTTCACAGGGTTGAACAAGAAAACAGGGCTCTAATTAAACCCAAAGAATCACGAAGACAACCATCTAGCCATGATTTGAAACCCTTCAACCAAACACAGTGGTAAACAAAACTACCACTCAGGAAGGCCACCAAATCCGATGAACCCAAAACAATTATAAGCATAAACATCCATATTCTAAAACAATCCACACAGTTGCAGTACTCAGGACAAACACAAACCCACACAAATGAGCCAAAAAATATTTTGTAACCAGAGTGAAGTCAAGAATGGACAAAAGATACATACCTTTTAATCGAAACCTTAAGACAGGAGGTGGTCGAGCGGTTTCACCCTGCCAAAATTTCGGAGCGCAATCACAACAGCCAGATTAAACAATAGTCCGACGAGGGTGGTGGCCAACGGGAAGGGTAAAGGTGATGTGCAGTAAATGCATGTCGTCTCCACCCATATCACATTTACTCCATAGTACATGCCAACGATCCCCCATTAACACTATTAATCAACCAATGCATCGAGAATATCAACACATTTAAACCATAACATAATCCAAGTTCCACAATTTAACCATTTTCATCGTTACTTTCCCAAATACGCCACCCATGTCATAACTAAATAAATCGCTAACAGTAACAGTATAATCACCATAAAAATGTAAAGCCATTTCTTCCACGAGCCACCAAGTTTTATAACAAATTCACATCAGCTACCGATTGCATCAACCGATGCATAACCATTGTATTATCTCCTTGCCAAAATGCGCCACTAAATTTTCCACCATGTGCATATAAAATGTAACTTAACAATATTTCATAGCCATTTCCTTGTTAGTTATGAGTTAACCACTATCAACAAGAATTTTCATGCACATGGTATCACAAAGCTAGGTCTCTTTTGCATTAGATATGGTATTTTTTTTTCCTCAAAATGCCTTTTTGCAATTTTCATTAACGTTTGTTGTGCAGGTGCGTGAAGAGAAAATACCATAATGAATAGAAGGCTATAGTATCATGAAAGAAAATCATTCCAAATCTTAACTAATGACAACCATATTATCATTAACCGTAAAAACCCATGTAGATCATCATCATAAAATGAATAGACCTGATCTTCAAAAGTTCAAGAGGGTCCCACCTACTAGTGTTATTTAGTCTTATATAATAATAGGCTTTAGCAACACTTTGCGGGTGAAATTACATTAACGTTTCCAATCATCAACAAATACCATCCATGTTCAAGCCACAAAGAATCTTCAATCATGATCATCATCAGTCAAGGAAGAAATTTAGAAGGAATACACCACAAAGAATATCATCCACTCCCAGGTATGCAAATTTCTTTTATGGTCATTGTTTTTATTGTACTAATTTTGGACATAAGGTTGCAGATTGTAGGGATTATAAAAGAAATGTTCAATAAAGAAGTGCCTATGTGGCCCCACGTAACATTGAATGTTACAAATGTCATAACTATGGACACATAGCTAGTGATTGTAGAAGCATGATTGATACTTCCATGAAAGAGAACATTGTTATCAGATATAAGAAATTATGGATAAGAAAAAACAAAGAACAAGTGAACAAAGACCAGGTCCCAGAGATCGCAAGATTGGTAATAAAACGATATGAAGAAAACTATACAGAGGATGACGTCAGATACAAAAAGGTTTGAAAAATAACTAAAATAAAAGAAGGACAGGTAAATAAGGAACAAGTTCAAGAGATTGTACTTTCAGGAATTGTAGTGAAAGATGAATCCACAGACAGAAAGAAATAAGTCAGAGCTCAAAAAGATGATGAATCTAACAATGAAGATGATGATGAATACACATCAAAGCATGAACTGTTCTGAGCCATTCGTCTTAGATAATCCCAGGTAATATTAATATTAGACAGGGGGAGTCTATGTGATAGCTATGACAAACCAAAGAACCATCCTTCGAGTAGCTTGCAGAGTTTGAGTAGACAGATCCAGAGTAGTCATTTAGAAAAAGTACGGTTTGATAAATTAATCAGTTGTAGTAGTGAATACCTCATGATAGTATAGTGATAAATGGGTCAGCATTATGGACAGTTATGCAGTAGAGTCTTGAATAGTATGGATAGAAACGGAATCATAAGAACACTTAGCAAGTTTGAAAATATATATGACAGTGGACGAGAGCATTGATTCATATATTGGTTCAGATAGAAAGGAACATCATCATAATGAATGATAATTACACAGGAAATGGCTTGAACAATGTCGATGGATTCTAAATTGACAAATATTTTTTGGACACATGCAGTGCATACAGTAGTTCACATTCAAAACAGAGTAATTCTCAGAAACAACAACCTCTACATCAAGGTAACTCAATATAGTATTTTATTAATTGAAGTTTATGTTGATGATATTATTTTTGGAAGTAATGAGGACAGGTTAAGCCAGCAATTTGCAAAGGATATGCAGAATGAATTTGAAATTTCATTACTCAGAGAACTATCCTTCTTTCTGGATCTTCAGATATGTCAAAGCAACCAAGGAATTTGTATTTCTCAAACTAAGTATATCATAGAAATGCTAAAGAAGTTTGGAATGGAAGATTGCAAGCTAGTTACCACTCCTATACAAACCAATTGCAAGTTGAGAAAATATGATGATTCAAAGTCTATATACCAAAGGAAATATAGGTCAATGATTGGTAGCTTACTATATGTGACAGCATCTAGACCAGATGTAATGCAGGTAGTGGGACAAGTGGCACGATTTCAAGCAGCACCAAAGGAATCACATGTTTTAGCATTGAAAATGATTTTCAAATATCTCAAAGGAACAGAAGAGTTTGGATTATGGTATCCAAAAGGAAAGGATCTATCACTTATTTCCTACATAGATGTAGATTGGGAAGGTTTCATTTATGACCGATGAAGCACCAGTGGAGCAGCGTTCTACTTGGGTGAGTGTTTACTATCTTGGCTAAGCAAGAAACAATCATTAGTATATTTATCTATAGCTGAAGCAGAGTATATTGCAGCAAAAAAAATTTGTACACAGGTTCTATGGATGAAACAATCTCTAACAGATATACATGTTGAGTATGATGATCCCATTCCAATCTATTGTGATAATATAAGCGCCATCGGTATCTCAAAGAACCCGGTGATGCACTCCAAGACGAAGCACATTCCAATAAAGTATCACTTTCTATGGGAATAGCTTGCAGATAAGAACATTAGAGTTCAATATGTGGGCACAAAAGAACAAGTGGCAGACATCTTTACAAAACCGCTTCCAAGGTTTGAGTATCTTCGTCAGAGACTCGGAGTAATTTCTACTCCAAAATTAATGCTATTGAATGCTTATCTTATATGTCTTATATTTAAATAAGGAAGCACCATAAAGAGCACAGTTCATGTTGGGAGATCAGTTTCAGGAAGAGTCTAGTCAGGGGGAGAAGCCCCAGATGGAAAGATACATTTTCCATTGATGACAAAGGGCGAGAGATTTATCAGATGCAAAGGTAAATGCTTGGAGAAAGATCACATAGGCATGGTTCCAGGGGGAGCGATGGTCACAGGAGGATAATGGGTTATATGACTTTAGTATTGCATCAGATTGTTTCCATCAATGCCAAAGGGGGAGATTTTTTATTAATTGGGTTGGTTTTCATTGATGTCAACCCTTGAAGAAAGTCCGGCAGCAAATTTCGGTAGCACAAAGGTTTGGGTAATGGACCCAAGCTTGTTTTATCGATAATTGTATGAGTTTTGATATATTTGTAGGCAAGACTATTCTAGATGGATAGTACATGTCATGCCATTTCTAGTGGTATGTGTAACGTCACATAACTCCTCACGGTTAGAGAATTATGGCCATGTGAAGTTGGAGAACCCTCATGAGTCATCTAGAAACCCCAAAAGGTCAAAGTAGTCAAAGTGGTTGCAAAGAAGAATTTACTTAAATAATAAAGTGAAGTGATGAGTGTACTATAAATCCAAGTGGATACAAAAGAAATTATTTAAATAATAAAGTTAATGGAGAAATTACTAAGTGGACAAGTGGTTAGAAGTGGGTTAGCCCTAAAATAAGGAAAGTGGGTTAAGATTATGATAACTGTACATAGTTATGATTATTTCAAGTTAGGGTTGTTGACTAATCCAAAATTAGTCATGTGAGACTAAAGTAAAGTTTGATGAAAATTCTAGTCTCTTGTTGTTAAAGTTAAGAAAAGTTTGTAGGTATGTGATCATATACACTAGGTATATTACAGAGCTACAGATCAAATTTTGATGATGAAATTGATGATGGATTTTGGTTGAGGTACATGTTGAGTACATGGTTGAGACAAGTGGTTGATGAGTTGGCACATACATGAGGTGTTTAGTTGATGATGTTGGTGTATATTGTTGAGTCATAGTTTATGTGTATTTGATGCATGATTGGTACATATTTGGTGCATGGTTGATGCACTCGTTGATGTTACAGGTTGAGGTACATGTTGGTGCATGGTTGATTCACTTGTGTATGGTACAGGTTGATTACATGTTGTTTGGACATGTTGACGGGTTATCTGTATAGGTTTGATGCATGGTTGATTCATTTTTTTATGGTACAGGTTGAGGTATAGGTTGATGTATGGTACATGTTGGCATAGGTTATTTGTATAGGTTGATTACAGGTTGATTGGTACAGGTTTACAGCAGTATATCTCATAGTGATAGTGTGACAGTGGTTCCATCATTCTACTTCTACATCAGGGAGGTTAGACAAGGCAAGGATAGGTGGTTGTAGCCACCTTCTGCTTGCAGCTAGAGAACATAGGGAGTTGTAGCCTCCTTCTGGTTGTAGCCAGAGAATTTCAGGGTTGGAGCTTCCCTCAGGTTGTAGCCTAATAAACTAGGGTGTTGTAGCCTCATTCTAGTTGTAGACAAAGAATTAGGGAGTTGAAGCTTCCTTCAGGTTGTAGCCTGAGAAACTAGGGGGTTGGAGCCTCCTTCCAGTTGCAGCTGGAAAACAAAGGAATTTGGTGTTTCCAATGAATGTAATTCTTAAAGACATATAAGAAAAATAATTTTGTGATTTTCTCCCGCTTTGGGTTTCCACGTAAAAACATTGGTGTATTGTGTATGTGTATGATTGCTCATTTGTTCATTGTTTATTTACTTTGCAACTATTGGATGATAATGCTACATTGATATAACACTTTCATTTTTTGGTTAAAAAGGATTATTGCTCTATTACTGATTCACCCCCCCTCTCAGTAATCCAACATTATTCTCTCATAATTTATTTCTTTCTATTTTAAAAATATCTTTTAACATTTTCATGCACACATGTGCATTCTATCCAATCTTTATATTTTTCTCACTTTTCCTTAAATTGATTTATCTCTATTCTTTTAAATTATTTAATATTTTAATTTAGTCCCCTAACTAAACTTAGACTTAGGCTTAGTCTTAGAATTAGGCTTAGACTTTTATTGGGATTTATAATTAATAAATTCATTGTTTAATTAATTATTTTAATCTAACAGTGTCTAATCAATTCAATGTTTTCTAGGCCACCTAGATTTATTGACTCAAGTTTTTTTTTTTTTACGCAACGTTCCCTTCAAGACGCACCTCCATGCTCCAAGGGTGCCACTTGCCTTTCACTAGATTTGGAAGTTTTTCCAACCCTTGGAGTCAACACTCCACTCGGTCGACCTTGTGAGATACTAAGGGATTCTAAGGAATAAGTACTCCACCTTACTGTGTGCTCCTTGGAATATTCATGAGTGATTGTCTCAATCCGCCCTCATGACATCATGGACCTCTCAAACTAGGTAATCGTTAACCTACCATTTGAGCCATGGCGGGAGTGCTAGTAGGTTGTGACAGGGATGTTGCCACACCTCTCCCTCAATGTATGGTTTTTTTGCATGGCCTCTCTACTCCTTATGTCATCAAGCTTGCATCCACTGACAAAAAAAGTGTGAATAATCTATATGCATAATCATGCCAAAAGAAATCATTCGTCATATGTGCATAAAATGAAATACTCAAACAAACACAATCCACTCCTTGACTCAATCTGGAGTCCAAGGAAGTCCATCGATGCCATTAGCATCCATAACCTGTCATGTGCCCTGCACACTTAGGAAAACTCATCAATAGTATCTGCCAATATATATACATCAATATAAAAATAAGTCACAACACAACATCATCATCATATGTAACCAATAATTGAACCTAGATCATAATATATCATAACCAGATCACTTGAACACAAGTGTCCTCAAATAATATGTCAATAAAAGTGTGCTCAGTAGAGTGGGATGTTACAAGAATAAGACATGGGAACTAGTTCCAAGACTAAAGGAAACAAATGTAATTGGGACAAAATGGGCCTTCAGAAACAAGTTGAACGAAGATGGATAGGTAATCAGAAACAAAGAAAGACTAGTGTGCAAAGGATATGCTCAAGTTGAAGGAAGAGGTTTTGAAGAAAACTTTGCTCCCATGGCCAGAATGGAAGAAATCAAAATTTTCTTGGCTTATGCATGCTCCAAAAGGATCAAAGTGTATCATATGGACGTAAAATCAACTTTTATAAATGGATAATTAGATGAAAAATTCCACATAGAATATCCAGAAGGGTTTCTATTATTAGAAAAGGAATACTATGTTTTCATATTGAAGAAATATTTTTATGGAATTAATCAAGATCTGATATCTTGGTACTCAATATTGGACAACAACTTACAACAACAAGGATTCAGAAGGGAAAATGAAGATAGTAACCTCTACATAAAAGTGGATCAAGGAATTATGATTATTATTGAAGTGTATGTTTATGACATCATCTTTGGAAGTGATGACGATATATTGAGTCGGAATTTTTCCAAGGATATGCATAATGAATTTGAAATCTCCTTACTTGGGGAGTTGACTTTATTCTTGGGAACTCCAGATATCTTATCTAGATGAAGACATTTTCATTTCCCAAACCAAGTACATCAAGGAAATGTTAAATAAGTTTAAAATGGAAGACTGTAAACATGTGAGTACTCCTATGGTTATCGGTTGCAAGTTGAGCAAAGATGATGAATCTAAAGAAGTGGATCAAAGACTCTACAGATCAATTATTGGTATTCTACTCTATGTGACAGCTTCAAGACCATATGTAATGAAAGTAGTTGGACAGGTTGCAATATTTCAAGAAGCACCAAAGGAAACCCTTGTTCTAGTAGTGAAAAGGATATTATGATATATTAAAGGAACAATAGATTTTGGTCTATAGTATCTTAAAGGAAATAATTTAACTTTGGTTTCCTACACGGATGTAGATTATTCAAGAAGTATTGATGATAGAAGAAGTACAAGTAGAGAATCTTTCTACTTAAGTGGTGGCTTAGTATCCTAGTTTAGAAATAAGAAATATTTAGTATCATTATCCACAGCAGAAGTAGGATATATTGCAACAGCAGTATGTTGTACTTAATTCCTATGGATTAAGAAAACCCTGCAAGAAAAAAAAGTGAGATACGATGAGCCTATTTCAATACTTAGTGACAAAACCATTTCTATAAACATATCTAAGGATCCAGTGATTCATTCCAAGACCAAACATATTCCCATTAAGTTCCACTTTCTATGGTAAAAAGTCACAGAAAAGAATATCAAGTTGGAGTACAATGGGACAAAAGAAAATATTGTAGACATCTTCACAAAGCCTCTTCCTAGGGAGACTTTTGAGTATCTTTGAAAAAAATTGAGAGTAATTTATGCTCCAAATTGATTTACATAATCTTCTACAAGAAAAAAAAGGGGAATACTATCAGGGGGAGTTACCCTTTGTCACTGGTTTCAAAGGGGGAGAGAAAAATAGTAAAAATAGAAGCATGAAGACAAGGGGAGTCAACATGAAGAAAAGAGGACAATACAGTCATTGGCATCATAGCATGAAGACAAGGGTAGCATGGTGGTTTTACTAAGTTTCCATTAATTCCAAAGGGGGATATGTTTGGAAAAAGTGATGATGATGTGTCCACTTGAAGAGCCTTGAAGGATCTTTGACATAAGTGTATATAACTCCAAAGTGGTCCCCTTATGGCATATAGTTTAAGCATGACCCTCACAGGATGAGATAACATGTGGTTGTTTCCACATGTTCACTTTGAGTTGTACAAAATTGGAGACTTGAAGGAGCCTCGAAGAAGCCCCTAAAACCAAGAGAAGAAGCTCCTAAATCCAATTGAAGAAGCCCCTAAATACAATAGAAGAAAACCCTAAATCCAAGTGATGAAGCCCCTAAATACAAGATAATAAGCCCCTAAATCCAAGTGAGGAATCCCTTAAAATAGAGTAAAGAATCCCCTAAGGTCAACCATCCTTAATGAATAAGTGAGACCCAAAAGTTGTGACCCTTGGTCACACCCCCTCATGTGGAGAAGGGTCTTATAAATAAGTGGAGCTTCATTTGGTATTTTGATCACACCAATTCGACCTAGCCAAGGAAGAGAAGAGAATTTCATCCTAGAGGAGTGAATTTCCAAGGGAATATGAAGTTAAGAAGGGAGAAACTCCAAGGGAAGATGAAGTCTTGTGATGATTTGTTCTAGGGTTTTCTTTGAAGGTCATCTTGGCATTTTTTATATAACTTTTTTTATAGAAAAAATCAAATAGTAAAACTTGGATTTGTTTCATGAGAGATAATGAATAATCTTGGGTACAAATTCCAGGTCTTGACTCATTACAAGTTTGTAGTTATAATCAATGGAAGTTGAGGTACTTAAAATTAGGGTTCTCTTCTTCAAAACGCACCATCTTTCCATTTTCGCTATAAAAATTTTCGAGGATGATTCAAGGAAAAAAATTGAATGAGTTTTAGACATGATATTGAAGATGATTGTCTATAATTTTTAGATTATGATTCATTACAGGTACGGAGATATATTTGTTGGAAGTTAGGGTTTGTGACTAATCCATAAACTAGTCTCAAACATGTGTTCTAGATAAAATGGTTATATATGAATCTTGGTAGGTCCAAATTGAATTCCACTTGTTGCAATAGAAGGAGAAAATATCCTAATAACTTAGGTCCAAGTTTCATAATCAGAAATGGAAAATAGATCTTGTGGCAAATCTTACTAGTTTGCAGATTTGAGATATAGTTCCGAGAAGTTTTGTATGCAGATTTAAGAAGTGATTTTGGGATTGTATTTGAAGGTTGATTTGATATTGTATCATCATTTAAAATATTCCAATGGGATTGCTATATCCTTCCAATAGGTGTTGGAAAACTCAAGGAGCAAGTTCTTCCTTCAAGTTGGTGCTTGTAAAATCTTGAAACTACTTAAGAAAAAATTTCATGGTTTTCTCCCAGTTGAGTTTCCATGTAAAAATATGTGTGCAACGTGTATGAATTTATGTGATGATGAATGACATGATTAATGGTTAATTTTTATGTAGTGTTTGAAGGTTAAAATTGTTGAAATAACTCTATAGTGATTCACTTCCCCCTCTCAATATTCTCTAATTCTAACAAAAGGATGTAGTAGATTGCATGGCTAGATGCTTATAATGTTAGTAAATAAAGGATGAGAATCGACGTGCAGAAATATTATTTCTATCACATGCAATACCAAAAGTTATTGTGATGGACTTCATAGTGGGATTTCCTATGACATTAAGGGGACATGATTCAATCCTTGTAGTATGGATTTGACAAAGACTGTGCATTTTATTCTAGTAAACAATACCTATCGAACACCATAAATAACAAGAGTTTTTATAAATGAGATAGTGAGACTACATGGAATTTCAAGAAAGATAATTTTTTATAGAAGATCAGTGTTTATGGGAAGGTCTTGGACTAGTTTCCAAGAAGCATTGGCAACACAAATTAATTTTAGTACAAAATATTGTCCTAAAACAAATGGATAAATAGAAAGAGTAAATTAGGTGTTATAGGATATGTTGCATATGTATGCAATAGACCAACAAAATTACTAGAAACAGTATTTACCTCTTGTGGAATTTACCTATAATAATAAGAGCTATATTAAATTTGGCAAGGGAGCCCAGTTTTCACCATGGTATGTGGGGCCATTTTATATCCTAGAAATATTAGGACTACTTTCTTATCATCTTACATCACCATCCTCTTTATATCATGTGCATGATGTTTTTTCATGTCTACTTTGCATCATTATATTTCAGATCCTTCACATGTTAATGATTTGATTCATTTAAAAATGTTATATGATGGGTGCTTAAAGGCCAAACCAAACCACATACTAGACCAACAAACTTGACAACTTCATCATCGTTTGGTCAACCAAGTAAAGGTCTAGTGGGATAGCTATAGTCCCAATTCAACTACTTGGGAGGATGTGACTAAGATATGCTAGTAGTTTCCCTATTTATTTTATAACTTAGAGATCAAGCTTCCTGAAGAGGGGTGTACATAGTTCCCTCTTTTGTTTTTACTTTATTGGTTGTTATGATGTTATTATTTGAGGGAATTATGGTTACAAGAATGACCCGATTCATTGACAAACACACTATGGATTATGTGATTGTTAAGCCCTAGACAAAGCCACATATTAAATATTAAACCCCTTATAAATTCCTATATATTGAATTATTACATTTCTAGTGTTATATTTATATCTAGGATAGAATGCTTCATTGTACCCTTTCAATATAAGTGTACCCTTTGTCTATTGTTAAGCCCTAGACAAAGCCACATATTAAATATTAAACCCTTATAAATTCCTATATATTGAATTATTACATTTCTAGTGTTATATTTATATCTAGGATAGAATGCTTCATTGTACCCTTTCAATATAAGTGTACCCTTTGTCTCATATATATATACACCAAGGAAACCTAGTTTTGGGGATGTCGTCTCATCCCATCTTGTCTTCTGAATTGGATATATTGTAAATGAGGTGTGTGATTGTTAAGCCCTAGACAAAGCCACATATTAAATATTAAACCCCTTATAAATTCCTATATATTGAATTATTACATTTCTAGTGTTATATTTATATCTAGGATAGAATGCTTCATTGTACCCTTTCAATATAAGTGTACCCTTTGTCTCATATATATATACACCAAGGAAACCTAGTTTTGGGGATGTCGTCTCATCCCATCTTGTCTTCTGAATTGGATATATTGTAAATGAGGTGTCCCCCTTGAAGTGGACTATATTCATTGACATTTTATCATTTTAAAGCAATGGATCATAACATTTGGTATCAAAGTATTAATTCTTAGGTTTTTCTTCTTCAAGCAAGTCATCGTGGAATTTTGGCTATAATTTTTTTATGGGATGATTTAGATAGATAAATTTGGAGGTTACTTAGGAGACATATCAAAGTACCTTTGATAAACATTTTCACTTTTAGTTGTTATACTTTCAAAGATACATCCTATGGAAGATAGGGTTTTTTATTCATCATTAATTCAATTTTAAACCAGTCATCTTGGGATTTTTTCTATAATTTTTTTTCTGTGAGGTTTTAGATAGAAAAGGTTTCTGGAGATTGAGAATACATGTCATCGTATAGTAAAAATTCTAGGTTATGTTTTTCTCTAATTTTGGAGATATAGTTCATGGAAGACAAGGTTTGTGACTAATCATAAAATCAATTATCTTGGCATTTTTGTTGTAATTTGTTTTCAGTGAAGTTTCAGACTCTAAAATTTTCAGAATCCTAAGTTGACATAATGAAGTACATGTGGAAAAAAAATTAGATTTTGAAACATTATATTTTATGATATGTTTCTTATGGAATTTCAGGGTTTTGTACAAGTTATTTTCTAGTGATTTTAAGATATTTTTCCATGGTTAGCAAGCTCATTTAAAAAAAAAATAGAGATGTGTTCTAACATATTTAAATAACATAGGATCTATAATTCAATGGGTAAAAATATCATTTGGAAAGAATACATCTAGGAAATACACATAGTTTCACATGATCGGAAATGCATTAATTCACCTAGTTGGAAACTCTTGTAACCCTTATTGGTACACCTTCGAGTACTACTACATTAGATAGTACCTATCACATGGAATATCACTTCCATGTGCCTTTGGGTATAAATGAATTCTCCTAGGTATACTTGAAACTATCCTTATATAAGTTATTTGGTCATATTGTTGCTATAGTACACAGAGAACAACACTCAGGCATACCACTCTCTAGTACCTGGGTAGTCGAATAGTATAGTTAAGGGCATGGTTGAGCCTCCTTAGTTGGTGCCCTGGGATATCATTTCAAGTAAAATTATTGGACCCCACATGTATATCTAAGATCTATAGCACCTAAAACTCCCTTGTCCTTAGGACCCAATAAATGTTTTCCATGGCTCCAAAGAAATATCCAAAAATCGTTTCACCAATTAAACCTCCAAAAATATCCTCCATTACTCATGAATAAAATGAGGAGATACAAAGCCAATTGTTAAGAACCTGAATAGATCTACAAATATAATCACCACAAATACTGAATACACAATAGATCCACAAAGAAAGATAGAAGAAACCACACTTTATTATTACCAAACCCTTGAGGTAGGGAAACACCATACAATGGATCCTATTATGGAAGGGATCCTCTCCTGTTCACTTTCCTCTTGAGGGCATCCTCCTATTGAGCTTCGACTCCAAATACAATAATTCTCTTCATGTCTCATTACATTGTAAACCTTTATAGAGTGCCACCATCACCTAAGAACATTCTAGAGGGAAATCTTCTAGAAGTGGAACCTTCTAAGAGGATCCTCTTGCATTTATTATATCCAACTACCATGGTGGGCCTTGTAATATAGTGGACCTAGTCCACACATTGAATGACCTCCACTGTATGTGTATCATTATAGGCCCTCTGGGCCCCCCCACTACCTCTCTAGCTACCTTACATTCCATCCCCCTTATGAAATTGTTGTCTTCAATGCTTGTTATGAGGAAGAACAACCATATACCAGTCCCATGGATAATTGTGGACCATAATGTGAAGAAGACTAAAGAACCAAAGTCCCAATGTAGAAATGGAAGCCACCACTTTGAAGTAGTCCAACCACCATTGTAAGCTTGGGTCCCATGTCCAAGTGCTCATGTGAACTCCAGAGTAGAGATTTTGGAACCCGATAGCCAACTCAAATGATGCTCCAAGGACTGAAACCTATTATGTGGATCCAAATAAGAGAGATCCGTACATAGTGGAAAATGATGAAGAATCTGGAAGGAATAATACCAGCATTCAGAATGTCTGGTGAGCGTTGGTAGCAGCTCGATCCTAGGACATTAATGTTCTCTGAAGATTGGAGTAAGTCATCAAATAAAATATGGAAGTGAGTTTTCATCCCGGTAATAGCTATCCATATACCAAACATCTAGTCGTCCTCAAAATCATATAGCATATTCCATATACCAAGCATCACAATCGTCCTCAAAATCATACCAAGCATATTTTTCTTGATTATATTCATTCATGAGGCCCTACATAAGAAATCTCTCCTGCATGTTATTCAATGAATCTTGAATACTACGAAAACTATCATTGAAGGTGCCTCTGAGATTGTCTGTGAGGCGATCTGTGAGGCCATGTGCAAATGCATCCAATGTGTGAAACAATTGGGCTTTAAATGATTCAAGAATTTATTTTTGAGAATAAATAGTCATCTTAGCATCCTATGAACTCACCCAATAAGTTACGGCAGAAAATCGCGGCTTTTTCTGGAAAAAACCCTAAAAACTGTTGAACTTAAAATGCTCATAACTTCACTTCCCGGACTCCGTTTCGGCTAATTTTTTTTTCGAAATTGGGTGAAATTGTGAGAAGAACTCAGATATGTAATTTACTTGGGCAAATTTGGCCTCAAATGCTACATAAAATAAAAATAAATCACGTCGCCGTCCGCAGAAAAAAACCCTGAAAAATTGCAGAGTTTAAAACCTCAATATTTTGACCTTCCGGACTCCGTTTTGGACGATTTTTTTTTTTAACTTGGGTGTTTTTCTGAGAGGAACTCAGATATACAATCCATTTCTACAAATTCTACACAAAAATGTACTGAAAATTTCTGGAATGTCGCGGCCCTCTTTTTTCTTCTCCGAAAAAAAAAATCTGCAAAAATAAAAAATATTTGCCCACAACTCCGGCCAAGGAAAGTGCTCTGATACCACTTGTTAAGAACCTGAATAGATATACAAATATAATCACCACAAATACTGAATACACAATAGATCCACAAAGAAAGATAGAAGAAACCACACTTTATTATTACCAAACCCTTGAGGTAGGGAAACACCATACAATGGATCCTACTATGGAAGGGATCCTCTCCTGTTCACTTGCCTCTTCGAGGGGGCATCCTCATATTGAGCTTCAGCTCCAAATACAATAATTCTCTTCATGTCTCATTACATTGCTTAAACCCCTTTATATAGTGCTACCATCACCTAAGAACATTATAGAGGAGGAATCTTCTAGAAGTAGAACCTTCTAAGAAGTCCTCTTACATTTATTATATCCAACTACCATAGTGGGCCTTATTTAATAATATAGTGGACCTAGTCCACCTTACATTGAATGACCTCCACTATTATCACTATGGGCCCTCTGGGCCCCCCCACTACCTCTCTAGCTACCTTACACCAATCGTCGAAATTAAATAGTAAAATAAATTAATTGAATGATAGGTCAATGAAAAATGTTGATTTTAATAATACTCAAATAGAAATGGAAAAGGAGATGCATGAAAATAAGGAACTGGTGGAAAGGAAGATGGATGAAAATAAGGAACAAAAAAAAAATGGATTGAATAGTTGGAAGATTCATTGAATAATATTTTTGAATTCTTAAATGGTAGGTTCCCTAAAATCGATAACGTGTCTGAAGGGACTCATGAAAATAAGGGTAGTATTCAGGTTGAAAAACTTTCCAATAATATGAATTTTCCAGGGGGATTTAACGCCAATAATGGAGTTACTCGTGGATGTTATCCAAAAGGAGTGAACCTTCCCAAGGTTGAATTAAGGAATTTTGATGGAATGGAGGTATTTTCCTGGGTGAACCAAATAGAGAAATATTTTGAACTGCATCATATTACGGATGAAAGCAAAAGATTCACATAGAAACTTTGAACTTTGATACAAAACCATATCAATGGTATCAATGGGTAGTTAAAAGGAATCCTCCTTCTTATCATTATACTTGGGGTTTATTTACAAGAGACATAAAAGCACAATGTGGGAAATTTTGGGAACATGACTACTTCAGTCAATTGAAAAGAATCAAGAACTTAGGTTATATTGAAGATTATAATTCAGAATTTCAAGTCTTTGTCACAATTAATGAACATAACTAATGAACATATGTTGGAATCTTACATGGGTAGATTATAAGAAGACATTAAACATGAAATTTTCTTAAAACATCATGTGAATATTATGGAATCTATGCAATTTTCTTGTCATATTCAAGCCAATAATAAGGATACACAAAAATATACCATTGGAGCATATGTTGGAAGAAGAGATTGTTTTTGTGTTCATAAGACAACCATAACTCAATCAAAAAGATTGACACATGAACAAATGCATGAAATAAGATCAAAGGTAGTGTGTTTCAATTGTAATAGAAAGTATAGTAAGGAGCATAAATGCAGTGAAAAGAAATTATTCTACATAGACCGTGAAAAGGAAGAGGATCAAGACTTGGAACCATCATAAGATCTAGATCTAGAAGAGACTAGTCCAACGATATCTTTTCATGCATTGGTCGACATCAGTACTCCACAAACCCTCATGATAAAGGATACATCAAAAATAAAAAGGCAACAATGTTGATTGATTCTGGTAGTACCCATAGCTTTATTGATTACAAATTAGCAAAAGATCCCAATTGCTTTGTATTTCCAGCACCAGAGTTTCAAGTAATTATTGCAGTTGGAGGTACCACAAATTGTTCTAGGAAATTCCATAGTATTAATCTCAATATGTGGCAATATTTTTTGGATAGTCCCATGATTTCCATCTAAATGGGTGGTCTTGATGTTGTATTAGGAGTTCAATCGTTATAATCGTTGGGAACAATGGATCTTAATTTTGATCTGAATTTATGCAAGAACGCAACAGAATACACAAATAACCATGAATACAAAGATGCAGCGGAAATAACACTTCATTTCATTAATATCAAAGAACTAAAATTTGCTTACAGACAGAATAGAAATAAACTAGTTAGGGCGTTGGTAGCTTATCTCCGAGAAGAGATGTGGTGGATATAGACCTCTGAACTCTATGTTACAATGAGGCTTGAAGGTCTATATATTATTGAGAAACAATGGAAACCCTAAACATCCAAAAACCTAACCCAAGGAGATGAAACGCCAGAATATGGACCCCGTCGGGGTAAATTGGTACATCAATTTCTCAGGGTCGTAACTTTGGCATACTATCTTCATTTGACACATATGATACATCGTTAGAAATATCTATCTAAGGACTATAACTATTGATCATAAATATCATGGTTTGGAGCCAACTAAAATTTTTTGGAGGTTTGATGCCAAAAAATGTCGTTTAAGGCCTCAAAAAGGCTCCGGAAGTTCACGACCCGAAAAACTGCCAAAAATAGTAAATTGTGCTACAATTAAGGAAACTGAAAAACTGAAAGAAAAAATGGTGGGGGTCCAAGTGGAATAGGTGGGTGGCCACCAATATACACCTAGATCATTCGTCCCCCCTCAGGAATCAATGGTCCCCATTGCGTTGAGTTCCTCCATGAGATGAGGAAACTTCTATTGAACTTAGTCCCTCGTAAGCCACTTGCCCTGCTGAAGGAGTTGGCCTGCTTTGACAACTTGATATAGTTGGATCCTCTGCTGGTGATTTTTCTTGATCTATGTGTCCATAATTCGATTAGTTGTGTCTTGTTCCATGGAGTATGGGTTTAACTCTGTTGGTGTGAGTTGTTCTGCCATGTCGGATGTGTCTAGTAGAGGTGGAAAGTAAGGTTGAAAGCAGTCCACATTGAACACTGGGTGCAGACCAAGGAATGGTTGGATATTGATCTCGAAGGAATTATCCCCTACAGCCTTGGTGATGATGTATGGCCCATATAGGAGTGGGCAAAGCTTGCGGTGAGGTCCAGCGAGGTGCTTCTTCTGCAAATGTAGCCACACTTTGTCGCCCACCTGGAAGTTGTGTTGCACCTGATGTTGATCATGTAGATGCTTGTACTTAGCATTGGCTCTGTCCAATATGTCATGAACCTGTTGGTGAATGTGTTGAATGTTCTCAATGAATTTGTTCGCCTTGGCAGCTTAAGACTGGACATGAGCCAAATCAGCCTGAGTAGTTGAAAATGGTATAGCTACGTCAATGGGACATAGTGGCTGGAATCCCAAGCCCACCTGAAAGGGGATGTGGTAGGTTGAGTTGTGGAGGGCCCAGTTATAGCTATGTTTTACATAGGGGAGGCTCTCATCCCATGTGTGTGGATTCTTTGAGCTGTACATGTGCAAAATGTGTACGATCATCCTGTTGACGACTTCTATTTGGCCATCAGTTTAGGGATGGAAATTTGTGGACTTGGTGAGCTTGGTGTCCAGCATTGACTAGAGGTTGGACCAAAATGTACTAAGGAACCTTTTGTCCCGATATAATATGATAGACCTTGGGATCCCTAAGTGTACCCACACTCGTTCAAAGAAGAGTTTAGCAGTGGCTTATGTTGTGATATTCTTCTTGCAAGCCGCCATAATGGCCATCTTCAAGAATCTGTCGACAACCACCAAAACACAGTCATTTCCATGCTTAGTAGAAGGAAGGCACGATATGTAATCCATGGATATGGATTCCCAAGGTCAACTAGGGGTAGGCAGCGGAGTATAGAGGCCTTGCTTCTTTATGGTTAGTTTGGAAATGGCGTAGGTAGTGCAAGATCTGATGTACTTCCTAACATACTGTCAAAGGTTTGGCCAATAGAAATACTTCTGTAGTATTGCCACTGTTTTCTCAACCCCGAAATTCCCATTGACCCAACTATATTGTGATTCCCAAATTATCTTGGCACGCTCGCTTGAACGAACACAAAGATGTCCTAGGTGACATAGTAGTGCATCCTGGAGGTGAAAATTTAGAACTCAGTTACCCTCCAAGAGTGTCTTGTATGTGTGGCCGAAATCTGGATCACTCTTGTAGAGAAGCGGCTAATCAAAAGTCTCGTGCCCACAAGAGTTGAGCATAGTGTTTATCGCCACGATCGGTGGTCATTTGAGGCAGTCTGCAAAATTATTGGTGTTGCCCTTTTTTTACTTGATGTTCAAATGAAATTGTTGCAGATATGTGGACCACTTCTGATGGCGATCATTATGCAACTTCCCTTGTTTCTGTATGAACTACAGTGGTTGGTGGTCTGTGTGGATGATCCTTTCCTTAGCCAAAATGCAATGCTTCCATTGTCAGCAAGCTTGCATAATGGAATACATTTCTTTGTCATAAGTGGGATACTTTTGGACTGTGTCGGACAATGTTGCACTGTGATATGCCATTGGATTCCCATGTTGAGTAAGAATTTCCCCAATAACATAGTCATAGGCATCTATCTCAATATCAAATGGTTGTTGCAAGTTTGGTAATGTGAGCACTGGGGCATAGCAGAGGCGATGTTTCAATTCTACGAATGCCTTTTGTTGAGATTCTGACCAAAATAATTTTTCTTTCGCTCCTCACTTGGTGACTTGACTCAAGGGCCAAGTGATATGAGAGAATCCCAACCCGAACCTGTGGTAGAAATTAGCAAGACCCAGAAAGTTGTGAAGCTCTATTAGAGTGGTCGGGGCTGGCTAATCTAGGATGACTTGGATCTTAGTTGGATCCACATGCACCCCATGCTCATCAATAATGTATCCCAGATACTGAACCTGGGTCATGCCAAAAGTGCACTTCTTCAAATTGGCACACAACTTGTGTTTCTGTAGTGTTTGGAGGACCTGTCGAATGTGGTGGAGGTGCTCTTCCCAAGTCTAGTTGAAGATTAGGATGTCATCCAGGTACACTACTACAAATGATTTGGTGAGTGGATGCAAGATGTCATCCATCATCCTAATGAAGGTTGCGGTAGAATTCGTCAGCCCGAAAGGCATGACTATCCATTCGAAAAGGCCCTCCTTAGCTTTGAAGGCAGTCTTCCACACATCAAACGGTTCGATTGGTACCTGGTGATACCCGGACTTCAAGTTGATCTTGCTGAAATATTTATCCCTTTGATTTGGTCCAGAAGGTCATCAATCTGTGGGATCGGGTACCTATTATGGACAGTGATCTTGTTCAACACCTGATATTTAATACAGAGTCTCCAAGTCCCATCCTTCTTCTGCACCAACATGATCAGGCTCCCACGGGGTGATGAAATTGGATGGATGTGACCTTTCTGCAGCAACTCCTGAATTTTCCTCTTGATTTCATCATTCTCCAGAACAGAATGTCGATAGATCATTCCATTGGGCAGCGGTGCACCTAGGGTCATATCGATGGGGTGCTTGACCTGATAGTGTAGAGGCACCCCTGCAGGTGAGGTGAATATTTCTCGGTACTCCTCCATGAACTTGTCCATTTGTTTTTATCATGTGGAGGAGCCTTGTTTGGAGGTCGTGGCCACAGTCTTCTTCTTTCCCTGAGGGCGGATCAGAAGAAAAACAAATTTCTCGGCTTTGGAAATGAGCTTATTGCATTGTTTTGCAGTAACCAAAGAGATAGCAGTAGGCGGTGGTACCTCTGGTATCCTGTACAACTTATTTCCCAAGGTAACAATAACAATACGAGGTCGGGACTCATACACAACATGTCTCTTCCACAAGTATGGTTGGCTTAATAATACATCACAAACATCAAGAGGAGCAATGTCACATAATACCTCATCGATGAAGGGCTTGATGTTGTAGGGAAGGCGACATTGTTGGTTGATGCAAAGATCTCGTCCTTGGTGAAGCCACCCGATGGTGTATGGATGTGGGTGTGTCATGGTCGGCAAGCCCAACCGCTTCATGACCTTTGCTAAAATGAGGTTCTTTTGGCTCCCACTGTCGAAAATGAACTGTAGCAGGGAACCCTTTACCCACATCTGGGAGTGGAAGTGGTGCTCCTCCTCTTATGGATCTTTTGTTTCTTCCTTTTGGATATTTGTGGTGGCAACGGTGGCATTGGGATTTGCATCGATAATCTTCTTCCCTCTGTCATTCCCCTACTTGGGTTCTGATTTAGTGTTAGAGCATGCATCTGATTCAAAATCCCTCATCTTGGCCACCAGTGACTGTTTGGACTGACACTCACTTTTGTTGTGAGTGGAGCTCTTATGGAACTCACACCACTTTCCTGTGTCCTTCTTTGGATTCACAATGTTGTTCTTTTCTTATGGATTTGGAAGGTTTTCTTGAGCCATCATGCCTTGGCTTTGTCCTGTGTTCTGTGGTTTGGGGGCACCTTTCCCTTGCTTTTGATTCGTAAATCCAAAGTCTCACTTCTTCTGTTTGAATTTCTGCTCAATATTGGCAACATACTGGCATGTCCTACCAAGCAAGGAGATGTTGAGGAACTCCATTTCCTCCTGAATGTATCTATGTAGACAAGTGCGGTACTTCAACACCAAATTTTTCGCTGAATCTTTGATACCCAAATTTGTGTGCAAGGTATGGAACATATTCCTCAGCTCATGCACATATTTATCCCTTTGTTCTTGCAGTGTAGTCTATTGTATGTACTTGTCCTCATAGCTCCCCACGGGATAATATTGTTCCTTGATGGTGTCTCAGAAAGAAATTCAAGTGGGTACAGACACGAACAGAGAGGGTTCCTCCTTGTCCTTTTTCTCACATTAGGTTTCCCACAAATCCTTGACATGGGGGGCAGCTTTGAGGAGTGAAAAAATAATCTTCTCACAGTCGAAAAAGTCATGAACCGAGAAATATCCTTCTAATATATTCAACTATCTATCTACAACGCATGCGTCTATTTGGACATCAAATATGGGAATGTCAAATTTTACTTGTACCTTAAAAGGGGTTGCGCCTCCATAGTGGATGTTGGATGTAGATGCACCACTAGTGGGCAATCGTTGAAGGATCTGGGAAAATTTATCCATCATCATGTTCCTTTGTTTTTCAAGGGCCTCCTCGAGCAATATTTTGATAGGATATCTTTCTCCCTCTTATTTCTTTTCATCCCCCATGGGAGGTCGTCGGGGTTTGCGAGGTTGATCTTGCAAAGGCTCAACTAGATCGATCCCTAAATCCTTATACCCCGACCTCGTTGGGGGCATGCAAAGAAGGATCGAGAAAGAGAAGACCGCTCGGATACCACTGATCCGAATTTATGCAGGAACGCAATAGAATACACAAATAACCATGAATACAAAGATGCAGCGGAAAAAACACTTTGTTTCATTAATATCAAAGAACTGAAATTTTCTTATAGACAGAATAGAAATAAACTAGCTAGGGCACTGGTAGCTTATCTCTGAGAAGAGATGTGGAGGCTACAGACCTATTAACTCTATGTTACAATGAGGCTCGAAGGCCTATATATTATTGAGAAACAATGGAAACCCTAAACATCCAAAAACCTAACCCTAGGAGATGAAACGCCAAAATATGGGCCCCATCGGGGTAACTTGGTACATCAGTTTCTTGAGGTCGTAACTTTGGCATACTATCTTCGTTTGACGCATATGATACATTGCTAGAAATATTTATCCGAGGAATACAACTATTGACTGCGAATATCATGGTCTATAATGGATTAATATCCATCGGAGGTTTGATGCCCAAAAAACGTCGTTTAGGGCCTCAAAACGGATCTGCAAGTTCAGGACTCGAAAAACTGCCAAAAATAGTAAATTGCGCTACAATTAAGGCAACTGAAAAACTGAAGAAACAATGGTGGGGGTCCAAGTGTAATAGGCGGGTGGCCAACAATATCCACCTGGATCAAATTTTCAAGATACTTTCATGATATTTTCCTCAGAAGGAAAGGAAATTTAGCTTAGAGGTGTCCAATGGAAACCATATAAGGTGATAAGCTCTAATAGCATGACAAAATTACTCAAAATGGGATACCATGGTGTAATTTCACACTTGTGCTCACCAAATTTTCAAACATATATATCCTCTACTCCAATGGATCTCCAAATTATTATCAGCAACCATTCCAAGGTATTTGGAGATATTCTTAAGGGTCTTCCACCTGCTCGAGATCATGATCATGTTGTTGATTTGCAACCTAGAAGTGTATCACCCAACATTATGTCTTACAGGTATCCATATGCACACAAGAGTGATATTGAGAGTATGATCTAAGAAATTTTATAGGTTGGCATCATTCAACCTAGCCAAAGTTCTTTCTCTTCATTAGTAGTGATGGTTACAAAGAAGGATGGTTCAAGGAATATGTGTCCAGATTATAGACAACTCAACAAAATGATTTCCAAATATAAGCTTCGTATTCTTGTCATTGATGAATTATTAGATGAATTGCATGGAGACAAATTATTTACTAAGTTGGATCTTCATCTAGGATATCACCAAATTAGAATGAGGAAGGAATGCATTCCCAAAATAACCTTTATAACACATGAAGTTCATTAAGAGTTTTTGGTTATTCCATTTGAAATTACTAATGCACCTTCAAAACTTCAAAGTTTGATGAATTCTATTTTCAAACCCTTCCTTAGAAAATTTGTGTTAGTATTTTTTGATGACATAATAATCTACAGCATATCTTGGGAAGAGAATTTACAATATGTTGAAAGAGTATTACAACTTTTGGAAGAGCAGCAAATTTATACAAATCCTTTCAAGTGTGCCTTTGGGGTTCAAGAAATGAAATATTTGCATCATATTGTATCTCATGAAGGTGTAAAATTGGACCCTAATAAAATTAAAGCTATGAAGAAATGACCAATTCCCAAAACCTTGAATAAACTTAAAGGATTCTTAGGATTGAAATATTACTGCAAGTTTGTCGAGAACTATGGTTAAATAGTGACACCTGAAACAACATTAGTAAAGAAGGAATCATTTTCTTGAACTCAACAAGCAACCAAATCTTTTTAACAACTTAAGGAGGCTATGTGTACACCTCTTGCCATAGCCACACCTGAATTCACAAAAACATTTTTTGTGGAGTGTGATGCCTCGAGCCATGGCATTGGGGAAGTTTAATGAAATAAGGAAGGCCCCTTAACTTTGAAATAATCCAACTTAAAGGAAAAAAATTACTCAAACCCATTTATGAAAAATAAATGTTGGTCATACTACATCTAGTTAAGAAATGGTGCCCTTACCTAATAGGAATACACATCATAATAGTTCGAAGTACTTCTTGGATCAACGATTATCTTTAGAAGAGAAACAAAATGTGTTGCAAAGATGCTACGTTATGAGTTTTAAATTATCTACAAGAAAGGAAAACATAATATTGTGGCAGATGCACTTTCAAGAAAAGAAGAAGAAATAGAGGGTTCACTATGTTCTATTTCTATTCCACAATTTTATTGGGTGGAAGAAGCAAGAATAGAATGGAAGCAAGATCAAGAGGTATGCAATATCATTCAAAAACTACAATAGGGTCCCATTTCATTAGATAAATTTGTATGGAATAATGATTTTATATGGTATCATGATCACCTATACTTATCTAAGAAGTCCTAACTCAAACAGAAGATCCTTATAGAATTTCACACTTCTCCTATAGGAGGACATATGGGTTCTTGAAAACTTACTACAAAATCAAGAAGGATTTTTCTCGAAAGGTCTCAAAACTGATGTTAAAAATTTTGTGTCTAAATGTGTGTTCTTCCAATAAATTAAGGGAGAGACAATCAAGACATCAAGTCTCTCATAACCATCATCTATAACAAGTCAACATTGGGAAGATGTTTCAATGGATTTTATTGCAGGTTTACCCAAATATGAAGGAAAGACTATCATCATGGTAGTAGTGGATCGACTGACAAAGTATGCCCATTTTTTCTCTGTTTATCATCCTTTTAAAGAAAGTACAGTAGCCACAACATTCATGGAAACAATTCAAAAGCTACATGGAGTTTCCAAGATTATTGTAAGTGACAGAGATCCAATTTTCATTGGAAATTGTTTTACGGAATTATTTTCTTGTTTGATTACTCAATTGGCTCATAATTTATCTTATCATCCTTTATCCGATGGGAAAACTAAGATTGTGAATAAATTTCTAGAAGGATATATTTTTTTCTTTCCATATGATAAACGTACATAATGGGTCAAGTGGTTTCCCTTGGAAAATTGGTGGTACAACACATTCTTCCATGCTTCATAAAAAATGTCCCCATTTCTAGCATCTTATGGATATCATCCTCCATTCATCACATCTCCCTTGAAAGGGACTGTAAAGGTTCAGGAAGTGGAGGACCACATAGGGCACCATCAAGGTTCTCAACTATTTAAGGACAACTTGGTTACAGCACAAAACACGATGAAACAACAAGCATATCAACATCATAGTGAAAGAGAATTTAAAGTGGGGGATTTGGTATCTTTGAGGCTACAACCATATAAACAAATATCCCTCAAACAACAACAAAAAGGACAATAAATTATCACCCAAATATTATGGCCCCTATAAGGTGTTGCAAAGGATTGGAAGTATGGATTACAAATTAGAGTTGTTTCCATATTTACGTGTACATTCATTTTTCCATGTTTCTTGCTTAAAGGTAATTAGTGACAATATATCCCAATCCAAACTATTTTACTAGAGTTTAATGAAGGGAAAAGCATACTAGAACTAGAAATAGTCCTTGAAAAAAGGATTAAGCAACTGAGAAATTGAGCAATTACTGAGTACCTCATAAAAGTATTGGAATATGAATTATTCATGCAGAAACACCTGTAGTTAGTCAAGTGTTGAGTACAACACTTGTTTGAAGGGGAGGGGTATCTTAATCGCTATACAAAGCCCCTTGTTAAGTATTAAACCCATTATTAAGCCCTAGATATTGAATTATTACATTTCTAGTGTTATATTTGTATGTAGGATAGAACCCTTCATTGCACCCTTTTATTATAAGTGTTCCCTTTGTCTCCTATATATATACTAAGGATACCTAGTCTTAAATATCTCATCTCATCTTATCTTCTAAATTGGATATATTGTAAAAGTAGGTTTCCCACTCAAAGTGGATTGTATTCATTGACTTTTTATCATTTTCAAGGCATTGGATCATAAAAGTGATCTAAAATTTTGATTAGTGAAGGTTTGATTATTGCTTTATGTGTGCATATATCTTTTATGGTTTATGCTTTGATATCGTTGTGTTGCAATGGAATATTGAAAATGAATACATAGTTACATGATGAAATAAATTGTGTTATATGATGTTACTAATGGTTTTTCAATTTTGACATGAAGAACCATATATGCATATGGACTCCAAATTGAGTCAAAATGTGTGGGCCCGGTATGGGGTCAAGTTATGTAGGATTGACATGTATGTAGCATTGATTATTATTTGTTCTTCCTTATTAGAAAATTTTGTTTGATATGTTATCTCTAGATGTGTGTAGAAAGAAGGAAATGTTTTCCAAATAAGCTTACACATGGGAAAATGATTATATGATGAGAGGTGGCACAATGAGTACCATTAAGGAGAGGAGATATAGATTGTATATTCCTCTTATTGTCCTCCCATCCATGAATGGGTGAAAACCATGTGTTTTAATGTTTTTTCCTATATGTTGCATGTTTCCATAAGGATAGGATGTGTATTTGTTCACTTGTTATGTCCTACTAACAAGTGTGTAATATGATGTCAATCCTTATTGCTTATAAATTGTTAGTCTCTCACTAATGGTAAATGAGTTGAGTTAGTTAACTACTATCCATTGAACCATCCCCCATCATTGAAAAGTTATACTTGAAGGGCATGTGATAGCATGGACCATTGATACATAGTGGTAGATGGTACTTGAAGGGAATGTGATAACATGGAACCATTGATACATAGTGGTAGATGGTACTTGAAGGGTGTGTAGGGGCAGGTCACACTTAGTATCATGTATTGGATGAGTTGTAGAGGTTATATCTAGCTCATGGTGTAGGGAACTTGAAGATTTGTAGAGATTATTTCTAACTCTTAGACTTGCCAAATACTTGAATGATCTTAGGTAACTTGGTCTCGCCCTTGGTATCAAATTTGAATTGGTTTGTGAGTACGTGTACATATGAATACTTGGGAGAAAAGTATCCTTTGGCATATGCATTTTATTTTAGCACAGAAAGTTGAATGAATTGCATGAGTGGTTTGATTGATCATATAAACTTATGCACATGTTTGGTAAAAAGGGAAATAAAACTTATTTTATAATTGTAAATGGAAATACATATAAAAAGATGTGAGTTAAATGGAAAGAAAAGAAATGAAAATAAAGTACAAAGAAAGGGGCACTCACTAAGGAGTTTCCTTTGAAACTATGGTCTGAATGATTGTTATAGAATCTCCTACCTCCTTTGTTATGCTCTCGAAATTCCATTCCTAGATGCTCTAATAAACTATTGAACAAGTACAAATCTAGAGAATGTAACCCTTTCTCCTCCTAGTGGCCCAATATTTAACATAGCTTGATAGCCATCTAGGTCTAGTGTTTTTGCATGTCTCAACCCTCAACTAGTGTTAGGTTTTAGACCTTATATAATCTTCTTTAAATTCCACACGTGGCTAGCCCCTCTTGTGTGAGTAATGGGGGTTGGTGTGGAATCCACTCAATGTTCTGATCAACTATGGAACAAGTAAAAATCTAGAGAATGGAACCCTTTCTCCTCCTCATGGCCTAGTATTTAACATAGCTTGGTATCCATCTAGGTTTATGGTTTTTTCATGTCTCAACCATAAACTAGTGTTAGGTTTTGGACCTTCTAGAATATTCTTTAAATTCCACACATGTTTATCCCCACATGTGTGAGTAATGGGGTCTAAGGCATAAATTTCACAAAAAATCTCCAATTGAGATGATTTTCACAACGTTGGAAAGGTCTCCATGTGTAGAACAATGTCAAGGAGTTGGGAGGTATGCTCACAAAATTTTAACCCTAAAAAGTTTCTTTTGATTCCTCAAAATGGATCTCGAAGGTTTTGGGCCCAAAACAATTTGATGCCTCAAAATGGATCTAGAAGTTTCTAGACCCCAAATCACCAAACTAGGACCTGCCACTAAAATGGTCCCTACCAACCAATTCCTCTAATTTTTCCACGTAGAAAGTACCAAGATAGATGATAAATTATACAATGATTCAATATGGACCATACCTCCCTATTTTAGAAGTATTTGGGGCCCCAAAATGTTTTATTGAATGAAGTGAGAAAATTTTTAATCAAACTTTCTCCCAGGTATAGCATTTTTATTTATTTGGAAGTTGTCCTTTTAACCCAATCTACCAAAGTTCATTCTTCCCCTCTTTAGTAGTTCCAGACTTCTTTTACAAAATTGCATCTTCTACCAACTTTGCCTGAGCTTCTGGCACTAATTCCTCTATGGTATGGAGGATCCTCTCCTCAGTTTCCTAATCCAACATGGAAGGCTCATAGAGTTTCAAATTATCCAAATTTGTGACTAAGTAAATGCACATATATGGGGGTAGACTAAGTCTATATGAATTATCGCCTACCTTCTCTAATACCTCAAAAGGACCTACCATAGAGCCTTGATATTCTTACCAGGTCCATGTGGTGTTTCCTTGTTCAGTTGTAACCATACTCTATCTTCCACTTTGAATGATTTCGCATCGAGTATTTAGTTTTAATATGTGCAGGTATTACTAAGAAACCATTTTTCTCATAGTTGAACATAATAAGGCCCTAAGCCCCTTCCCTTCAATTATACTTCTTCAAACTGGCATGTGGATACTCCCTCTAAATATGTTTCATTTCCCAATCTCCCCCGCAAATGTACCTTTAGGGCCTCTCCTCTCGACTTAGTAGACAACTTCACCCGGTTCCACTTGCATTTAGTTTCTACTAGCTGGAAGTACCCCACCCTCATGGGTTGTCTTGGTTTTTATCACCCCATTTCATTTTTGGCATGCATGTCGCTCATCCCCTAAGATCAAGAAATGGTATTGTCTACATCTTAGAGAACAAGCCTCATTCTTATTTCTCCTCATAGTCTTGACTCATCCCCTCGAACACCTGGTGGATCACATTTTTATGGTTGGTTATGATAAATTCTTGACCAAATTTCATTGGCCTTTCATCTCCTTCATGGCTAGTAGATCATATTCATTCCACTTCATCATTCATGATTCATCTCCCCCCCAAGGAGACCCACCCTAGGGGGCCCATCCTTGTTTCTTTTACTACTCTAGCTACACATGGCAGAGTATCTTGGTCACATATTCAAGGAACCCATCTCCTTGTTTGTAACGCAACTAAATTATTTTATTCATTAATAGAAAAAAACACCAAAACACATATAAAAAAATTCAAAACCAAAAATTGAGGGAAACATCAACGTGCATACCATCTCGTCTGATGAATCCTATTTCACACTTGGTGATAGTCTTTGTTACCTTTCATTACAACATATACATCAATTCACCTATCCTCACAATGGTTCTATATTCATACTACATTCCCCATATCCTAGTACCCATCACTATGATTCCCTAAGTTGTCTTCACTAATTATCATCCCATTGTCTTCATTTTCCCTCGGTCCCAATTTGGAATCCATCACCATGTATTGTTATCTCCTGAAATTGGGTCATATTATCTCCAGTTGGTTTTGAATACCACCAACACAAACTATAATTTATGATTTATCCAATGGAATCCTTGAGTCCCATTCTCATTGACCAAAACTTGCTCACCATTACCAAAATCCCCCTTCATTACAGGTTGGTACTTGGATTATCCTTGGTTGATATGACGGGACCTCCTATCCCTCACTATCATATATTCACTCATGTCAACACCAAATTTTGTTTTCCAAATGTGTTGATTGTATCTCAGTTCCCATTCCCATTATTTACAGTGAACCTCAGACTATATAGAGAGAGACATCATTTCTATTTCCTTTAGTTGGCCCCTTGATGTTTGATGATAGATCATTATCACATCATGGTGGGTTGTACATTGTGAAAATAATAGTTTCTAGTTCTAGTTGAAGATCCCTGGGCTTGTATGGATATCAATGCCTTCCATTAGGATCTTTTCTCACATTATTCCCCCAAGTTCTAGGGCACATCTCAATGAGTAGTCCTCTCTTATTACCAATTACCCTAAGGGTGATGCATGTTACTACATCATAGATTTGTTTACTAATTGGGTTGGTTTTCATTGATGTCAACCCTTGAAGCAAGTCTGGTAGCAACTTTTGTAGATCCACAACATGGTTAAGGAACTTAATCTCGTTTGATGTATAATGGTATGAAGTTTAGTTTATTTTTAGGTAATACTATTCTAGATGGATATTACATGTCATGTCATTTCCAGGGATATGTGGAATGTCACATAACTCCTCACGGTTAGACAGTTATGGCCTTGTGAAGTTGGAGAACCCTCATGAGTTATCTAGAAGGTCAAAGAAGTCAAATTATTCTAGAAGCTCCCAGAAGAAGTTGACTAGTCAAGTGGGTGAAACTAGGAGTTAACTGTGGGTTAAGTTGTTGCAATAATAAAATAATTAAAAATAAATTAGTTGCAACTATAAGTGGAGAATTTACTATGTGTAGCAAAGTGGGTTAGAAGTGGAAAAGTGGTTAGAAGTGGGTTAGCCCTAAAAGAAGGAAATTGGCTAAGTTGGTTAGAAGGTAACCCCTTGAGGAAGCTACATGGAAGTATAAATAAGAGATAAAGGCTCTCCTATTATCACCTATTGAGCACATTGAATATATATTATTGTGTAAGGTTTATTGCAAGTACTCATTGATACATCTAAACTTACGCAAGTCTGAGGTAGCACGAAGGGTTGGCGGTGAAAGTTTCGGAATTCCAAAAATATTGAAAAAAACTCTAGTTTTTTAGGTGTACGTGGGCTATAGTGGAGAAGGGCATGTACGTACGTGGGTTTTCAGTATAATAGGGCACGTACAGTTGGGAAAATCCATGAAAACTTGAGGAGATGAAGATGTCAGGTCTCTAGAGTGTGAAAGCAATCTCCCAAGAAGGTCTATAGTGATCAAGCATAATAGATTTGTCTACAGGTTCAAAAGGTATGTCTTATTTCTATGAGTAGTTGGATTTTGTTTTCTACATGAGAAATGGTTATGGGGTTTTGATTATTTTCCCTAGAGAGGCTATTGGTTGTATGGAACTTACAATATAAGTCATATCTACACAAATGCAGTCCTGGTATATTTGATATTTATCATTGGTACATCTTCTTAGTGTTGAGGCACATGTTATATTTATTTGCATATGGTTAAGGGTTTTGTGGTATATGGTTGAGAGATTGTAGTTGTGAAGTGGTTGTGAATTTTTTTATGCAGTGTGAGGATATATATCAGTAAGGGTTTGATGTCTAGTCCATGTGAGTGTTATTACACTTGTTAAGTATTATACAAAAATGTATGGAACATGACTAGAGAGATATAGATGCACTTGGTTAAGGGATATATAAGATGATGTATGCATAGGTTAAAGTTATAGATAAGACATAGTGATAGGTTGCAGGTTGAAGTGACAGAGGTAGCAAAGTGTTTGAAGTTTCAGGGAAAGTGAAAAACCAGGTGTATGTAGGTTGTTGTATATACACGGCGCATACATACACAGGCTATAGTATAGATAGGGCACATACATACATGAGATGCAATATATACAGGTCACTTACCTATTGGGTTTTGTTGTTACAGACTGAGTACAGGTATAGGTTGGTTATCGGTCAGTGGCATAGGTTAGTTACAAGTTGTTGGCATAGATTGGTACAGGTTTATAGTGGTATATCTCACAATGAAATTGTGACAGTGGTTTCATCATTTCACTTATATTTCAGGGTGGCAAGACGGGGCAAGGATAGGTGGTTGTAGCCACCTTTCGGTTGTAGTTGGAGAACATAAGGGGTTGTAGCCTCCTTCTGGTTATAGATAGAGAATTGGGGAGTTGCAACTTCCCTCAAGTTGTACCCTGAAAATATAGGGGATCGGAGCCTCCTTCCAGTTGCAGATAGAGAACAAAGGAACCTGGTGCTTCCAATGAATGTAATTCTTAAATACATATAAAAAAAATCATTTTGTGGTTTTCTCCTGCATTGGGTTTCCACATAAAAATATTGGTGAACTATGTATGTGTATGATTTTTCATTGTTCATGGTTTATTTACTGTGCACTTATTTGATGATAATGTTATATTGATCATAAATATAAATAACAATTACAAATTGTGGTTAAAAGTATTAAAAATATTTATTACTGATTCATCCCCCTCTCAGTAATCCAACAAGATTTTCTAGTTACAAAATTATTCACTATATTCATCATACATATGGGTCATAATGTTCATACTTGGGCCCCAAACGCACATGTTTGCTATTGCAATAATCTTTTATAGTATCGGATGCATGGGAATCCTACCTCGTTCATATAAGATATCATTCACATAGGTAAGTTTGGTTATTTTAGGTGGGATTCATCACTTTGTCCACGGGAAATCATTTCTTCTTGGTCCAAATATTTTTTTCTCTCTCTATAGGTAGACTTTACAAGTTACAAGCATGTGGGATATAAATTGATGGTGTATTTTAGCTATATGGAAGCTCTGAACCTCACACATCGAGGGGAGATTTTTATCACTTGAGTTTCACTCACAAGAGACATTTAGGTGATTTTCTAAAGACATCATCAATTAGCAAGAATACAACATAATAATTATACATCACAGATACTTTAAATCACCTCAAAGAGAAAGGGAAATAGCATTATAAAGTGGGTTTTCATACACTTGCATATCCTTCCTTCACTAACACTCATGCATTTGCATGGATTTTCCTTAGAAAGTTGTGCAAATTGCATGGCTTAGTTAAGTTAGCTCTAGGTTGATGTATAGAAGAAATTTGAGCTCCCATCCCAATTATGAAGTGTAATTTGTCTTTCCAAAGTGTAACATCCCGCTCTTGTGTGCACTGAGCGAACTTATTCTTTGAGGACACTTGCATGCAAGTGATCCGAGTTATTATACTATTGGTCGCTTTTATAATGATTATGAAATATTATGGATTTGATTATGTGTTATTTTGTTGTATTTACATAGACAGGTGTTATTGACTGGATTCTCTTGAGTGTGTAGGACTTGGACATTGAGGATGCATCGGCATCGATGAAACCCCTTGGACTCTGGATTGAGTCAGGAAGTGGACTTTTAAGCCATAATGTTGGCTCATTACCCCTTAATTGGGGCATATTATAATAGCAATGTTATTTTATTTATGTCGGCTTTAGGCCATTAGTTTTAATTATACCTCCTAGTCTCCTATATATACCAAGGAGACATTTTCATTTTGAATCATCTTGTACTTGAACATTTAAGTGGGATAAAAGAAGGTTTCCCCCTCGAAGAGGCTTATTATCTGAAATTCTCTCTTTTTCAAGGCGTTGAGTACTTTTTCTCAGGTTTTTCTATGCTATATTAATATTTGGTTCTTAACATATGGTATCAGAGCTCAAGGTCTTCAGGTTTCGCTGCTACATCTGAGACACCTTGGAATTTTCGCTATAACTTTTGTTTTACAACGTTTCAGATGGAAATACTTAGAGGATATTTATTAGATGGATCAAGGTACATTGGGTTCAAAATTCATCTCCTGGGGCCTTACACTTTCGGAGATACAGCTTGTACAAGATAAGGTTCTAGAATCATCCCGAACTGAGTCATTGCGGAATTTTCGCTATAAAAACATTTATGTAACGTTTCAAACCTTGAAATCCAGAGAATATTTATAGAAATTAGTAAGGTATATGTGGTAAAACTTTTAGCTTCTGGGTCATCTTAAATTTGTATATACACCCTATGTAAGATAGGGTATCTGACTAGTCCTATTGACTAGTCTCAAGAAGGTGTTCTAGGTAAAACAATCATAACTTCTTCCTAGAGTATCAAAATTGAGTGGGACTAGTTTCATTGGATCGTGGACAGTCTGTAGTATTTTTGGTATGAGTTTCAGAATTTTATATCAATTATTTTGTGCGGGGCATGCTATACAAGTGAGATATCTTGGAAAGGCCAAAAATCGGCAAGTTGTGGGGAAGTTACCATAAATTCCACTTGGCACATCCAATTTTGATCAGACCTATGGCATTGTAGAGAAGAAATATCAGAGAACTACATAAAATAAATTTCCATACCCAGAAGGGTCGAAACTTGGGAGATACAACAGAAGAAATATTGTCTAGCAGAACCACCTCAAAATCAAGGTTCAAAAGTGATACTTGGCCAACATGCCACCCAAAAAGGGAACTTCTACACCAAATAAGCCTCCA
>SNQJ01S0035364.1:2473-20052 GCA_010110895.2 Picea sitchensis | reverse complement strand
ATATTGGTTCTACGCCTATGATCATATGAACATGGCTTGAAGGAAGCGTGTATTTCTGTTATCACGGAGACTAAGGAAATTGATCCATGACTGTGATCGTTTTACGAAAGTAAAGGGGATGCAAGGTGTAAAGTTGAATACCTGGAATGATGAAATCCGGTGGTCCCAAAAGTCAGTGTAAATAAGAAATTTAGTTATAACTTGTTTCAAAAATTGGCTCAATAACTTAAACAAGTTTTGAGCATAAGAAAATCTAAATATAATTTTATTTGGTTCACTAAGTAAGTGCGCAAGAGGACGAAGTAGACGGGCTTGTGAAGATATAGGCTCACTAAGAAAGAGCGGCCTACGGGAAAAATGAAGGGGATACGGATCTGAGGTCCGTGCGAATATCAGAGAGAAGAAGAAGTGATAGAAGGCACGAATATGAGAGTAAAGATAAAAGAGAAGAAGATGTGAATTTCAGACAAAGGATGAAGTGTCATGATGAGCATTGATTGTATACCTCTGATCATGAAACAAAATTGATTCATTAATGAATCACTACTACTAGAGTTGGTTGAACTCTAGTTGGATAGACTGTGTTCTATCAGCAAGCTGGGTCTTGCCTGAGAGTTGGTGCTCTCCGAGGAGTTGGTGCTGAAACAAATTAGTTGGTGCTAGGAAAATCCTTATTATTATATTCATATAAATTATATACAAACATCTGTTATCTTCTGTTTCCATTGTGATTATGATTTGATTATTCTTAATCTGTTCAAATATGTTTTAACTACTAACTTGTAAGAAGAAGAAAAGTTAGAAAATTCCACGCACTAATTCACCCCCCTCCCTCTTAGTGTGGGCGGTGTGTTCAACATTTGGTATCATAGCTAGTTCCTTCAAACAACATTTTAAAAACTGGAAGGTAGATCCTGAAGAAATGGATGGATAGATGGATCTCTCTACAATTGAAGCTCCCTTATTTGATGGAACATATTATTCCTCATGAAGAGAAAGTATGAAACAATATTTGAAGTCAAAAGGATCTGAAGTTTGGAATTCGGTAGTAAGCAATCCCTAGGACTTAACTACATCAAAGAATCTATCCAAAATTACAGTCCAAATAAAATCAAGGAAGAACAATGAAGTGGCATTAAAGATTATTCTCAATGGATTATCAGATACAGTCAAGGAAAGCATAGGACTATGCACATCCGCCAAGGACTTATGGCTAAATTTAGAAAATATGTATCAAATAAAAAGTGAAGACACAGAAGACATTCCTATCAAGGATGAAGATGAAGACTCGTCCATCAATAAAGGTAAGGACTCTCCACAATATTTCGATTGCAATGACATTGATATTGAATCCTCCCTTGCAAGTAAAGAACAAGACTCAGATACAATAACAAAATGTTTTGTTATCATTTATCTCATGGAATAAGTAGAAGAAGAACTATCAAAGGCCAATAAAAAGGTTGAATGGAGTCTCTGTGAATACCTATATGACCATAATGAATCAGACTATAGCTACCTTCATGACTACACTAAAGAATTTCTTGAAAAGATTCAAAAGCATGTCTTGGAAATAAAGGAAATGCTCAAGGACAATGAAAATATAATATATGAGCAGGACAATCAGTTAGAAGAGAAATAAGAGGAGATCGAGAAGCTGAAGAAATAAATTAGTCAAGTAAAAGAAAAGGAGAAGAAAGATGATGAGCTTAGAAATCAAAAGCATATCCTGGAAATAAAATAAAAGCTCAAAGACAATGAAGAAATCATGGCTGAGAAAAAGATTCAATTAGAAAACAAAGAAGAAGAGATCAAAATATTGAAAACAAAAGTTGTTGATCTAACAAAAGAAAAAGGAAGAAGAAATCGAGAGACTGAAAAATGAAATTAGTCAAGCAAAAGAAGAAAATAAGGAAGATGATGAACCAAGCAAAAACCTTCCATATCTAAAAGAACTAAGGGAAAGTTATGCCAATATTAAAATCCAACTTGAAGAAGCCAAAAGGAGAGAGGAGGTAGTAAGGAACCAGCTGGACAAAAAGGAAGAATCCTCTCATGAGATGGAAGAAGAAGTTGTAAATATTAGAAAGAAGGTTGAGAATTCAGACACCAAAATCAAGTTCTTGAACAACTCCATGACCTTGGATGAGATCTTGGATAGTCAGAGATAACCAAAAGACAAATCCGGTCTTGGATACAACAAGGAAGAAATCAGTACTCCAAAGAAATCTTATGCAGGTCCTTCATTTGTAAAAGGTGAAAACAGGTCTGACACAAGTCCTTCACTTGTAAAGGATGAAAATGGGTCTGACACAAGTCCTTCATTTGCAAAGGATGAAAACAGGTCTGAAACAACTCCTTCATTTGCAAAAAGTGAAAGCAGGTATGACTTAGGTTCTTCACATTCAAAGAATAAAAGCAACACTACAAAATTTAGAAGATCAGATCAAGGAAGACATCCAAAAGCTATTCATATACCTCAGATTCGAGAAGAGACACCTTAATGGATGTTAAAGATCAAATAAGGTATGAAAGTGTTTTTAATAGCTATTGTTTTCTTGTAATGAATATGGCCATAAACTTGGATTGTAGGCATCATGGAAGAAAAGAACAAGTTGGTAGGTTCAACAAAAGTACAATATGTTGGAACTACAATCATATTGGACATATTGCTTCACATTGTTACACTATGAGATGCTATATAGTTGTGGTGGATATATTACAAATCCTAGAACTATGGAACTCAAAGAAAGCAGTCAATGAAATGCATCATCACGATCACGACAAAAGGAGTAATTGAAACATGGAAGAAAAATGGAATTTGTAGTAATGGGTAGTCGATTAACAAAGCTGAGAAAGAAACGAGGACACTCACAGATGTGGATAACAAAAACTGAACAAGTGAACATGAGCGAAGTCAATTGTTGCAAAAAGAATTGTAGTATTGTAACAATCATAGTATAAATTTGTCTAGGAGAAAAATTTAGAGAAATGTACATTAAAGAATAATCTTGGATAAAGACGGATACGTTTGGTTAGAGACTGATGAGAATCAATAGGTAGATCCAAGAATTTCTTGAATAAGATGAGCTACAATTGCGCATTGTTCCAGTAGGACAACGATATCCGTAGTAACAACTTTATGATGTACAAAATGATATGCATGACATCTTGTAGAGAAGATAACAAAGAGGATAAACACATGAGAGAAAAAAATCTACCCTTTTAGAAACAAAGGAGAAACGATCCGGTAAACTCAAGAGGGAAGTTTTGGTTATTAAATAAGAAAATGATGGAATTAAGTTTGAAAATGCACTACGTCACTACAAAAGAATTTGTATCAGAAAGACTACTCATATATGAAACACAAAATCCAAATCAAGCGAGAATAAGAGGATTGATAAATTAATAGAAAGAAACTTTGTCGAGAAGAACTACCTTTCATAAACAAAGTATTGAAGCGAGAGAGAGCATAATGGCAGAGTCATTAAATTTATGAAGCCGAACAAAACATGAGTATAGGAAGAGTTACCCAAGTTCATATTTTGTTCAACAACATGTAGATAGACAGATGTTGATTATAATGGGAGAAACCCTTTGCCATTGAGCAAAGGGAGAGAAAACTTCATGAGGAAAGCATCAACTTCATAAGAGAAAAGCATCATCACAAGGGGAGTTTTGTATATGAAGTTAGTGTGTTTCCTTCAATGACAAAGGGAGATTGTTGACATAAATTGTCATTGATGTCAAAATTTGATGAACTACCGGAGATGAACTAACAATGATGATTTGTTATTAATGATGAACTACCAAAGATAAGATTGTCATTGATGTCCTTTTACCACAGGAACAAAAACCCTTTGCCATTGATGCCAAAGGGGGAGAGAAAACTTCATAAGAGGAAAGCATCAAAACTTCATAAGAGAAAAGCATCATCACAGGGGGAGTTTTGTATATGAAGTTAGTGTGTTTCCCTCAATGACAAAGGGGGAGATTGTTGTACATATTGTCATTGATGTCAACAGTCGATGAACTACCAGAGATGAACTAACAATGATGATTTGTTATTAATGATGAACTACCAGAGATAAGATTGTCATTGATGTCAACAGTATATCAGTCAGCAGAATATGTCAAACAATATGCAGAGATTGAAAGCACAAGCTCGGGAGGAGGAGCGAAAAGTATGAAGATCAAAGCTCAGAAGGAAAAGCACATTTTACGATATATCAGAAGAAGCGAATAGTATGAAGAAATTCGTGATTATTGTTGATCATAATAGGATCAAAAATCCTATGATAAAAGCTCAGGAAGGTTAGAAAACACAGAGATCAAATCTCAGAAGGAAAAATGCAAGCTCAGGGTGAGAAGATTAAGAAGTTGTATGATCAAGAGTGAGAAGCCTCAGCAGCTGTCTGATCAAGGTTGACCGTGTTGATCGTCTAAATATAACAGACATCGGTCATATGAGTGATCTTGGGCTTAAGGATCATTGGAGGATCATGACCGTCAATCTGCAAGCCAGATCAACAGTAAGGATGAATTGCGGGGAGAAAAAGCAGAATTAAACTACTCGCCAATTAAAATCCTGCAATCTATCTAGATCATCAGATCTCATAGCTTCAAAGATCTACGACTGCGGTTGATACAACAAACAATGAGATTAAGACAAATTAAGTCTTGACTGTTGGATGCGCAATTTCCAGATCAATAGCAACGATGAATTGCGGAGATCAAAAGGAGATTAAATATCGCGTTATTTCCAATCCCACAATTAGTCAGGACCATCCAATCCTATAGCTTCGAAAATCGACGATTGTGGTTGACTCACCAATAGCACGCAACTTCAAATTGTGGAGTTTGGGTGACGAGTTAAATGACTCGCAAGTTGTGGTTCTGCAATCATCCTTGATCTTGGATCTTCTTCGAGAATCTTCACAATCGTTGGATCAATTTTTGAGTGGAAGGACAGGATAAGCGGGGCAAAAAGATTGAGAATTGGATTGACCAAATACCTGCTAGACGTTGGATCAAATCTGAATTCTCGTCAGTCTTTGGATCATTTTCAAGTGGAAGGATAGCATAAGTGAGGTAATATATGAGATCTCATTCATGCGAACTTTCGTCAATTGTTGGATCATTCTAAGTGGAAGGACAAGATAAGATATAAGAGTTGCATCGCTGACAGATCGAGTCGTCGATCTAAGTTCATGATCGACGAACAACATTTATTTCAGATATAAAGTTACGAGGAGGTTATGCTCTGGAAAGTTTGATATGTGAAATAGCCGAAGCCCAAAAATCTGAAATGAATAAGAACCGTCAGATTTGGAGGTTATACAAGAACCGTTGGATCAGGGTTGTTGGTAAGCAAACCACGTCAGCAAAAGGGCATAAGGTATACCATGTCAGCAAAATACATGTGACAAACCATGTCAGCAGACCACATTAGCAAACACACATGGAATAATCGGATGATGACATGTGTCAAGAGGAAATTGACTCATTCCATGTCAACAAGTGACGTAAGCAAGTTACGTCACTCCGGGAGAATTTCTTCGGGATTTTTATCACGAACAAATGTCAAAAGTCTCGAAGTTTCGAAGGACGAAGGTCCGAAGTCACTCTCAGTCGTCGATCTGAGATACCCTTCAGATACTATCTTGACCATTAGATCAAGGAGATGAACATGTGTCATACCGGGAGATCTATGTCAACGTCAGCAAGAAACTGTGGCAGAACACGTCAACAGTCTACGTCAGCAAGGACACATGGCACAGTCATAGAAAAACAAGTGTCAAGTCAAAATCATCATTTTAGGTACGTGCAAATCACGAATCTGAGTGACACGTGGAATTTGCTCGGCATGTGACACATCATCAAGTGATACAAGTAAGTTACATCACTTTGGGATTTTTGCTTTAGCAGTCTTACCACTAGCACTTGCCAAAAGTCCCAAAGTCTCGAATGTCGATGAACCGAAGTGGACACGAGACGTCCAATCTGAATATCACTTCGGGAGTGTTCTCAACCATTGATATACTTCAGTGGAAGGATAGTGTAAGTGGAAATGTTAACCGACAGCAAGCGGTCTCCACCTCTTTATGACCAACTCAGTAGGTGATCACTCCGGAAGAAAGAAAGGATTGAGATTTGAATTTCGAAGCCCAGAGAGGTGAAAGGATCTCGACTATTGATTGAGAAAGGGACATGCGTCAGTGGATTGGCAGATCCGAAATATTGGCATACAGAGGAAATAACGGGTTGAGACTCAAAATCTCTAAAGTCCGAAGACCCGAAGGAGATATCGACCGTCTATCTGATGTTCAGTTGAACTCTCAACCGTTGATCAAAATACAGTGGAAGGATAGCGTAATCATAATAGACAAAGTCATGGAGTAAACGGCGGCCATCCATCTCATTGCTTGATTAATTCCTAGACGTTGGATTAATAAATGAAGTATAGGTCCAAGGATCTTACATGACCATTGATCTGGTTCCGTGATATAAATGTGAACCATCCGATCTGTTCACCGATATCGTATTTGGCAGTTTTGAAAGGTTGGAAGTCACGAAGACCCGAAGGGAGAAGTACCAAAGTTCCATCAGTCATCCATCCCATCAAAAGATTGGATCGTGACCATTGATGTGATAAGCGCTCAAGCACTCGTCTCACCTCTCGTGAGGTCACCGTCATTGGTCATATGATAAAGAGATTTAAAAGGGAGAATGTAATGCATCGCTTAAATTGATAAGCTCTTGGTTCTACGCCTATGATCATATGAACATGGCTTGAAGGAAGAACATATTTTTGTTATCACAGAGACGAAGGAAATCGATCCATGACCATGATCGATTTATGAAAGTAAAGGGGATTTCAGGTGTAAAGTTGAAGACCCAGAATGATGAACTCTGGTGGTCCCAAAATTTGTTGTAAATAAACAAGTTAGTTATAACTTGTTTCACAAGTAAGCTCAATAACTTAGACAAGTTTTGAGCATAATAAAATATAAATACAACTGTATGTGGTTCACTAAGTAAGTGCGCAAGACGACAAAGTAGAGATAGGCTCGTTGAGAAAGAGCGGCCTGCGGGAAAAATGAAGGGGATACGGACCTGAGGTCCGTGCAAATATCAGAGAGAAGAAGAAGTGATAGAAGGTGTGAATATCAGAGGAAAGATAAAAGTGAAGAAGACGTGAATTTCAAACAGAGGATGAAGCGTTGTGGTGAGCGTTGATTGTATACCTCTGATCATGAAACAGAATTGATTCATTAATGAATCACTACTACTAGAGTTGGTTGAACTCTAGTTGGATAGACTGTGTTCTATCAGCGGGTCTTGCAGCAAGTTGGGTCTTGCCTGAGATTTGGTGCTCTCCGAGGAGTTGGTGCTCCTTACTTCAGTTGGTGTTGAAACAAATTAGTTGGTTCTAAGAAAATCCTTATTATTATATTCACATATATTCATATAAATTATATACAAACATTTGGTATCTTCTGTGTCCATTGTGATTATCATTTGATTGTTCTTAATATGTTCAAATATGTTTTAACTTCTAACTTGTAAGAAGAATAAAAGTTATAAAATTCCACACACTAATTCACGCCCCCCCCCCTCTTAGTGTGGGCAGTGTGTTCAAAAAGATATGGGAGGCCCTAAATCTTTTTGTTCTTGTTCTGGACAAACTGACTGGTGAAATTTGACTCTACGAGTTCCACAGTAGTGGTCTAAACCTCCTTGTGATTTCAAAGGATTACCCTTTTAGATTAGGTCTAGATTTTCCCAAGGGGAGCTATAACAATTTTTTAGGGACAATGAAAATACTAGGGTGGTTTACATTGTTGGGAGCATAGGAACCACTCCCAAAATCTACACTGGTCTAGAGTATGAAACTAAGGAATTTCATGCACTACTCCAGTGTATTTTTTGAGTTCAATATCTACATTGAGAGTATAGTAAAAGGGGCCAAAACTTGTACTAGATTTGGCCAAAGCGTGAACATATGAGAGGCGTATGAAAACATTTTATTTTTTGTAGGTAGGGAAGGATTTAGTGTGTTCTAGAGTGATTGATAGTTTTAAGATATCCAAAATGTTATTAGTTGTGAATCAATAAAAGCATGGAGGTGATGGACAAGATTCTCAAGGGAATTAGCTAATAAACGAATCATGACATCATATTTGAATTGGTTATTGGTGATATATCCAATGAAAATTCCACTAGTGTGGACAATGGTATGCGAAGGGGTAAAAAATTCCCAAACTACCAAGGAAAAATTCCACATGTAATGACTTGCATCATCAGGATAACCGATGTAGAAACAAGATGAAGGGTACATCTAGATGGGGAAAGAAGACGATGTATGATAATGAAAAGGATGAAAAAAAACATATCTAATATATCTACAAAAATAAATGATCCTCTAAAGGAATGGATCAAGGGTGAAACTTCTTTATGTAGAGCACATTGCAAGGATTAGGGAGAATTTCCCCTGAATATGTTAGGTTTCTACCCTAACCTCCCCGCTTAAGGATACCTAGTAGTTATTTAATTATTGTATATTCCCATCCTATTTGAATAAATTCCATTGGATAGAAGTGAATATTTATTTAATGTAAAAGGGTTGACTTTATAAGGCACTGTATGTAGTTGGTACCCATTAGTGACAGGACCATAAGTAGTTAGGGTTTTTTCTATTGAAAAGGTATATAAAGAGATAGGAAATTATGGAATGTTTATCTTGTTTTGTGTATTTGGAGCTCTTCTATGTGAATGGTTTTCCCACCTAATGAGGAGGTTAGATTCCCAAAAATTGATAGTAGGGATTAAACCCAAGGATGATGTTCGTTAGCACCAGAAGTCACCTCTGGATTGTGGTAGAGGTAAGCCCGATACCCATCAAATTTTTTTGTCACAAATTGTTATAAAATGGTCAAATGGGCACAATCTCAAGAAAATATCGTCTTAACTCAGAAAACTAGACTCTATGTGCAAGAAGGTGAGGTCTTAGTTTAACATCAGTCAGTAGGTTGTAGTAAGGGTGAATAGGAGGAAGACTTCGATGAGAAGGATGTAGAGGTATGTCATGGACATCAGGTCTTCCAGCATCCCAAAGAGGAAAGACTTAAAAAAAAATCTTCTTGAAATTAAAATCTCAGAGAAACTAAAGGAAATTATAACAGCATTACAATCAAACATTCATCATAACACAGTCACAACAATTCATGTGAATCATTCAACCATGAACTCTTTCAGTAATGGAGGAAAATGAGAGGGAGCAATAAAACTGATTGTCATTAAACAAGAAATATCATGTTACAAAGCATAACCAGAGAACCAGAGTGTTCATTATAACTTTACAATATGGGAGCTTTGCTCTACCATCGACCTTTATCAAATATTAGCAAGACTCCTATATACTCAGATCCAAAACCTAGAAGCATGCTCGTGTCTATGTACTAAAGGCATTACGTCCACAGAATTCTTGACAGATTATGCATGCAGTCTCATGTCGGAAGCGAGCTTTGTCAAATGCAATCATGGTTCAGAACGGACCTGCAAATGAGCTGACTTGCTAATAGTCATTTATGGGTTTTCCATTTATGGTGGAAACAATGTTCAACCGCCACCACCAACCTTAATAACTGCTTCATCGGGATCGGAGAAGACCCAAGTTAGCACTGCACCTGTGGAATTTGGCGGCCTTTATGCTTTGCCATATGGACCTGAGTTGGATGCTTGCAGGGATGGCTAGGTAGTCATGGATGTGGAAGAATATCTGGCGGGACAATGAGCATGAATGGAAAGCTACTGGGTGTTTGATGGCCAGGTGGAGGAGACACGGAGGTTGGGAAGAAGCAGTGGGGGAGACACAAGCGGAAGTTGAGAAGGTGATGTGGAGCGAAGTGGTACAGGTGACGGGAGATTAGAGGGGAGATGTGGCATGCGGGACAGTGAGTGGAGGCCACTTGTTGACCTGGGATAGGGAATTATATGCACATTCGCATATTGGGGCTACGAAAAGTGGTTTCATTCTTCCTCGCTTTTGGGCCTGATATGTGTCACTGACTGACACGTAGCAGCTTCACAAAACCATGGCTTCGTCCCCAGCCCGCCCTCTGAATTTTAATGTCCACGCATGTTGAACCCCCAATATGATTAATGACCATCAGATCTGGGCATGCATATCTTGGCCACCTAGTTTCGCACGCGTCTTAGCACAATGCTCCCAGGAATAAAAACCTTGGATAAGCACCATAAAGTGGGTTTTTAACCCCTTTCTTCACATTTTTTCACCCAAGGGCCAAATTCAATGGGGAAAACACCCCATACAATAATATGTGATAACATTAGGCATGTTGGGGGATAGACTCCTCCCTGCAAAGCTCTAAGATCTCCTTTGCAGCTTCAGTGCCTTATGTTGGTCTATGGAGTCAAGCTCAAAACACCTTGTTGAGGAATACATGCCGAAAAATAAAATGAAAACAAACTTACAAGGGCTCCAAGGAGCTTATTTATGTACAATCCTAAACTAATCARTTTCTACATGGTGCTAGGTGAAATCAAATTTCCACCATAGACAATCAAGTAACTCCCTAAATGGAATCTCCTTTACTCTGTCAATGATTGATAACAGATAATGCAACCATGACAGCAAAATGGTCACATCCTTCAGCTTTCCTCCTAATGTTGGGGTCAGGATAAAGTTGGGTGGCTTCAAAACATGAAAGAAATACAACTCCATGTATTCCTTCACAGGCTCGTAGGCCAAGTGACAAACTCCATAAAATGGGTAACATGCAGCTTGATTTGTCTTGCAGCTATTCACACCAGGATGAATGTCTTTGGCAAGCACAGGTGGGTGAAAGGCCGATGCAGGCTGACTGAGCTCAGTCGATGGCCGCTCACTAGTAAGCTATGGACAGGAGATAGACTACCCCTTCTGCTCCTCCATTTCTTCTTCATGGCTCTCCCAAGGGTCTGATTCATAATCTTCATAAACAAGAATCATGGGAAAGATTTGCTCTTCAATCTGCTACTTGGTGCCTTCTGCAGGTCCAGGATGGCCCATTTCCTCATGATAATTTTCTTTAATGAACAGAGGATAAGGTTCTACAGTCTTCTCTTCGAAATCTTCCATATCCAGCTCAGAATATGATTCGTAGTTGTCATATACAGGTTAGTCGCTCCTCTGGTTAGAAAACTGTGATGTGGGGATTTATTGCTCTTCATCTGAATAATCATCAAAGATAGGGACAATAGGCACCTCAAAAGCAGAATGCAAGGCCTCCATGGTTATGAAATCTTCATTATTATCCTCAATAGAGTTGCCAAGGACATCTGCCTCGAGGACTAGAAAATCCTCTGCGCTTTCTTCAGATTCCAACCTTTCTAGTTTGGCAGAGAGAGATTTTACCAGTTCCATTACTTCACTCAAAACATCTTCTTCCTCCTCGTAGCCTTCATCCAAATAAATTTCCTTTGATGCAGATGAACAGGAAAGAGAAAGAACTGATTTTTGATCCAAGTCATCAGGCTCGTTCTCACAACCTGCATAGGAAACAGTTATATCTTGAATATAGTCGTTGTATCCCTCACAACAGCTTTGAAAAATTAACTCAAAGGGATAAAACTTCTGACAATGAGCGTTGAAAGCTGCATGAAATTATTCTAGTGAAGAAATGATAGCAGGGTCTAAGGAATGATACCACTCACGAGCATCCCCCGCTAAAGAAAACATGAACATCTTCATTAATACATCCTCATGATATATCTCCCATGGATGCATGAGTTCAAGAAACTCATGGAGATGCCGAGCAAGTTTGTTCTCTTTGTGCTCTCCAAATATACACAAATACTCACCCCATCCACCCATAGTAGGGACAACATTAGGAAAACCAAGAATAGCAGAAAAATTAAAGGGAACAAACCTTCAAGCCAGGATTTTTTCCATTTCAAACAAGTGGAGTCGCCAATCGATCCTTTAACCATGGAGTCGCTAGGTGAATGATATGTAGAATGAGTTTGTCTGGTCTTTGTCAATCATTAAAGACCATCTCTGATCGTTTTGTTCTCCCAGGGGCTACCAGGTGTAGCCAGAAGCAGTCACACTGAAATAGCAGAGCCGAGACAGTGGAGTCACCAGGTGCAAGTTCCAATCTTCAAAAGGTTTTGAATTCTGATGCACCTTCAGAATCAGAAGTTCATTGTCATTCTACCCAGGGAAAATCTTCAATTCATCCCCTGCAACGGTGCTAGAAATGTTAGTACTAGAAGTCACCTCTATATTGCGGTAGAGGTAAGCTCGATACCCATCAGAATTTTATGTTACAAATTGTTATAAAATGGTCAAATGGGCGCAGTCTCAAGAAAATATCATCTTAACTCAGAAAACTGGACTGGTATGCACAAGCAGGTGAGGTCTTAGTTTAACTTCAGTCAGTAGATTGTAGTAAGGGTGAATAGGAGGAAGACTTCCATGAGAAGGATGTAGAGGTTTGTCGCGGACATCAGGTCTTCCAGCAGCCCAAAGAGGAAAGACTTAAAAAACAAGATCTTGAAATTCAAATCTCAGAGAAACTGAAGGAAATTATAGCAACATTACAATCAAACACCCATCATAACATAGTCACAACAATTCATGTGAATCATTCAACCATGAACTCTTTCAGTAATGGAGGAAAACGAGAGGGAGCAAGAAAATTGACTGTCATTAAACAAGAAATCTCAGGTTACAAAGCATAACCAGAGAACCAGAGTGTTCATTAAAACTTTACAATACGGGAGCTTTTATCTACCATAAACCTTTACAAAATATCTTCAAGACTCTTATATACTCAGGGCCAAAACCTAGAAGCATGCTCAAGTCTCTGCATTAAAGGAATTACGTCCACAGAATTCCTGACAGACTGTGCATGCAGTCTCCTATCAGAAGCGAGATCTGTCAAATGCAATCGTGCTTCAAAATAGACCTGCAGATGAGTTGACTTGTTGACAGTCCTTTCTAGGTTTTCCATTTATGGTGGAAACAATGTTTAACCCCCACTACCAACCTCAATAATTGCTTCGTCGGGATCGGGGAAGACCCAAGTCAACACTGCAATTGTGGAATTTGGCGGCCTCTGCGCTCTGCCATCTAGAGCTGAGTTGGATTCTTGCAGGGATGGCTAGGTAGTCATGGACGTGGAAGAAGATCTAGTGGGACGATGAGCGTGAATGGAAGGCTCTTGGGTGTGTGATGGTCAGGTGGACGAGACATGAAGGCTGGGAAGAAGTAGTGGGGGCAACACAAGTGGGAGCTGAGAAGGTTGTGTGGAGTGAAGTGGTACATGTGGCGAGAGATGAGAGGAGAGATGTGACAGGCGGAACGGTGAGTGGAGGCCACTTGTCAAACCGGGACAGGGCATTATATGCACTTGCGCATATCGGGGCTGCAAAAAGTGGTTTCATTATTCCCCGCTTTTGGGCCCGATATGTGTCTCTAACTGACACATAGCAGCTTCACAAAACCATGGTTTCGTCCCTGGCCCTCCCTCTGAATTTTAACGTCCACACATGTTGAACCCCTGATATGATTAACGACCGTCAAATCTGGGTACGCAGATCTCGGCCGCCTAGTTTCACGCGCATCTTATCACAATGCGCTCGGGCATAAAAACTTTGGATAAGCACCATAAAGTGGGTTTTTAACCCCTTTCTTTGCATTTTTCCACCTAAGGGCCAAATCCAATGGGGAAAACACCCCATACAATAATATGTGATAAAAATGTCCAATTAGACTCTTCCTTGTTTAAATGGAATAATCCTCTAGATTAATGGCTGGCAGACTTTTGATGGGATTTATGAAAAGGTTTAAATGTTCTTTTGTATTTCTATTTTTTTATAATTTTTATTGTTAAGTGATAAATGAAAAGGAGGGAAACTAAGTTAAGTGAAGGAAGGAAGAAAAATATTTCTAACATATAACTCTCAAAAAAAGTAAATGAAAATATCACTATAAATCTATTAATATAAGGATTAATCCTATAGGAAAAAAAATGTTAACAACAATATCTCCAAGAACAAAGAAATTAAATTCTACGGGGAAAATAAATAAAGAAACTACCATATAATCCTTAATCACCTATAAAATCAATTCTATAAGGGATTATGAAATGAACAACAAATAAAAAATTAAAATGCGGAAAGAATAATTTAACCCTAAATAGAAACACATTACAAATTTGCTAAATTGTTTAAAAGAAATAATCTCAAATAAAAACCAATATAGCATGAGCATATGATAAGAAACTCTAACTAGACATCATGAGAAAACAACTAATAGTAGAGTAATCCACCAATTGAATCACTCTACAATGATGCTTTCGAAAAATCATTTTTGGCCACAAGAGGGATTTTGAATTAAAGATATAAATAATTCACAACAATAATCTTTGACCATTCCCTAGGAACCAAAAATTTACATATTTATACATTCATAAATCAGGTATGTAAATTGTTTTCATGACTTAACCCTTAGGTGACCTAGCGATTAATTCTTTGACATTTTCTTGGTTGAACTTTTCCAACTTGATAAATAATTCGTTGCAAAAAATTGTGTGGGGAAAAATGTGTTGCTTTGTGGATGTTCTCAAATAGGAAGTTCTCATGAAAATCTTTCAATATACTTTTCTATTCTAGGAAAAGTACATTCTAATTATGTTTCTTTTCAAACTTCAGTAGTCAATTATTTTTGTAGATGTCCTTACTTCATTGTAGAAATGTTCGTAACTTTTTTCTCATGTGAATTTCTTCTCCAAATTGGTTCAAAACTGGAGAAAATAGGAGAAATAATTTTGGAGGACCAAAATTAGGAATCTTACGTTGTGATGTAGTGTTGGAACATCAAGCATTGATGATTCATCACACATCTTGATACAGTCAACGAGTGATTGACCAGCACACCACACCTTTTGGTATGGTAGTTGACGTTTCTATCGGTCGGACAATCAACCAACAGTCGAAAATAATTGCTTGGTGGGTAGACCAGCCCTACAATCAACAACGATTTGGATGAATAGTCTGTCGGATCAAGTCCCATCAAGCCGAAGTGGCAAAGTAGATTTTTTGGAATCAAATCTAACAACTGATAGTTATATGTGGACAAGATATTCCAGATTTTATGGGAGTGGTTAGATCTTGAGACTATAAAAGAAGATCCCTTGGGTCATTATCATAACGTTGAGTGTGAAATAAGATTACACAATAGATTATGCATATCAAGATGTGCAATATGCATTGTGATGTTTTGATCATAGTGTGTTTTTCTTAAGTGTTATAACAACGTCTTTAGATGCAACCTATGTTCTTTGAATTTTTCATCCCTCTTTGATTGTTTGCAGTACTAAGTTCTTTGTTTCATATCATGTTCCACTTTATTCCCCAACATGGTATCACAGTCGATGGTTTAAACCTCGACCTGTTATCTGCAAACCTTGTTGAGTTGGATTCATTGTGTCATTGACTTTAGGCTGGTGGTTTACTGATTGGAACTTATTGAAACAAGGCCATTCTATCTATCAAAAATTACTTCAAATATCGATCCTATTATTCTGAATGGATCAAATTATGCAGTATGGACTCTATATATGGAAAACCTATTGAAAAGAAAGGGACTCTGGCAGTATACCAAGGTTGTCATCCCAAATCCAACAGATTCTTTGGAAACAATTGTTATTGATGGAAAGAAGGGTGAGGTTGTAGAGGTCATCACAACCTACATCTCACAGGAAATCTGATTTCATCTCAATGGACTTGACTATCTGCATCTGGTCTGGAATAAGTTGAAGACCTTGTTCAACCAAGTCGATGAAATCCATGTCATGCATATGGAGAAATATTTGATATCTCTTGATCTACATTGCTTTGAGAGAATGGAGGACTATTTAACACATGTTAAGGAACTCCAATTGAAGTTGAGTGAATGTGGAAAGAACTACAAGAAGAAGGATGGACAACTGATTAAGTTGGTCCTGATAAATTTAAGAACACCTTTTGACTTGTTCGTATCAACCTTCTGCACCAACTGGCACGCACTCAAGCAAGATGGTAAGGACTAATATTTTGACAATTTTTGTGAACTTTTGATTATTGATCAGCATAGATTGCTTGAAGAACGAAATCTTGGTGGTAAATGTTAGAATCAGTATTTTCAAGGTAGAGTTATAGGGTTGATCAGCTGAAGAGAAGTTTGTTTCATTTCTCCTTGGTAAAATTGTTAGTGGTCGAAGAACTTGGGAAGGTGAACAGAGAATGAGACCCCTTCTTGGCCTCAACAAACATCCTTCTAGATCCCAAAGGAGACACCCCCTCACCTGCAGAAAAAGTAGTTTCTAAAAAATTAAGTGGAAAAGAAATAAGGTTTGCAAAACAAGACAAAGAGAAGGGAAAGGATATCGATGACTCACCACCAGGCCATCCATCTAAGAAAAAGGGTAGGAGACTACAGTTTTTTGATGAAGTGGAGGAAATACCCAGAGTGAGCAACCCAGCCACAAGATTAGTTGTCAGAAGAGCACATGTGCATGCCTTTCATACACAACCTGTTGAACATTCAGCTAAGGAAAAACATGATGATCAGGTGCAGCCAGAGGATAAAGACCAAATTATCAAAGAATTGCAAGAGCATATTAAAGAATCCAAGCATGTCATAGAATAGTATTTTTAGAACAGCATGGAGATGAAGAGGAAATCAGTTAAAAAGACACCTGACATGCAAACATCAGAAGATGCATTAGGTCCAAGGAGGTAGTCAGTTCGAAAGGTTCCAGAAGTTTTAAAGGGAAAAGAGGTCAAACAGAATCCTAAAGTGGTATATCTAACTAAACCTACATATCCAATGACAATATCCCCATCTAAAAGGATAATTCTATACCATAAGATTACAGAGGAAATACCTGAAAGGGTCCATCATGTTGAAAATCTCACACTTCACCTGGAGAAGGTGAGAAAAATGTAAAATGGCTTAACAAACAGTTGAGAGAGGCCCAAGACCTGATCATTCCGATCAGGGAGAGTAAAAGGGTATCAGATCTAAGGTTTCAGAGACACTTTAAGGAGTGTGGTCCAGCCATCAAAAATTATTTTGAAGCACTCACAAATGCTTAGTCAAAACTGAGAAGGAATGCATTGTTGTTCAAACAAGTGGGCAATTTGAAAAGGCAAAATCTATCATTAGGAAAGGAGAATAGGTCCCTCAAGTTGAGAATGAAAGTTGAGGATGAAGATAGAGTTACTTGCAGAGGTGGATGAGATTTAGGTTCATGCCTACACCAATTTTTTTTGAGGAACCCTTGAAAAAACACAAGTTTTGAGTTTTGTTGAAAACTGCATTGTACAGAGTTTGTGTAGCGACTTTGCGCTACGCAAATGTTGCAAGAATATTTAAGGATAATGAACATTTGGAAATGATTGGTGGTTCACCTAGAATTCATTATTAGCCTCCACAGATGTTGCATCCACCACTTGAATGAGTTTTGAAGCAAAAAGTAGTTGTGTTCTACAAATCTCACTACACAAATGCTAAAGGATGCATTTACATA
>SNQJ01S0035363.1:133806-152250 GCA_010110895.2 Picea sitchensis | reverse complement strand
CTTCCAATGAATGTAATTCTTTAAGACATATAAGAAAAAGCATTATGTGGTTTTCTCCCGATTTGGGTTTCCACGTAAAACACTGGTGTAATGTGTATCTGTGTGATTGTTTATTTATTGCCGCTCATTATTGGATAATAAATCTACATTAATATAACATTTGAAGAAAAATAATTATGATTGCGCTATTACTAATTCATACCTCCCTCAATAATCCAACAGGTTTGTCGTTTATTCTTTCCCTTGTGCTTTCCGCGCTCCTCTTTCTGTCAAAAGGGTCTTGCTGTTGTACTCCCTCCTTGTTGTTTGTGATGATACTGTGATGCAGAACCCATACCTCAGCAGGGTCCACTAACATCCCGGTCTCTAGATCGCTCTCTTCCCTTAGCCGAAATGGCTCTTCGGGCTCTTGTTGGAACCCTTTGAATGAATCCACAGGTCCCTTTGTCCTCTAGCATAGGCCTTGAGAAAACCTATGCATGCACTCATCTTTTGACACTCTTTTCTGTTCTGAACTAACACACCTTTCTCATTTCGGGGTTTTGGGACTCCTGCATGCGAGCTCTCCTAGACTCCTTGTCCTTCCAACTCCTGGTATCCGAAATGTCGAAAAGGGCTTAACGGCTCTGGATTGCCCCTTAGCCTCCATCCACGTGACCACCACTCTGTGACCATGCGCTTAATGAAAAAGTGCTATCGGCCTTTCGCGATTCCGGCTGCAACGATTTTTGGTCCTTCAAACTCCCATGTCTCAAAATGCCAAAATCTACCCGTGACCACTATCCACTTTTCGGGATTTCAGAATTCACGATTTCGCGATTCCAGCTACATACGGATCTTGTTCATTCAACCTCCCGGGTCCCGAAATGCCGAAATACTACCCCTTGAGAGAACCTTTCAGGGTTTTCCCTGAACCTTGACCACTCACCATGTGTCCCCTTGATGAACAGTCCTGATGCTTTCGGGACTTGACGAGCCCTCTTCCCTCTGTTGTTATGAGGATTAAAACCCTCGCACCTCCTTCTGGATCTGACGACTATCGGTCCTTGGTTCTAGATCTGACATCCCAGATCTTTTTTCCTGTGCACCTCCCATGGACTTAACCCTGTGCACGTATCCTTGATCCAGTGGCTCTTAGGCCACCGCACTGCAAATCCGATGGCTTGCGCGATTTCGTGAACCGGGAGTTCACGATGCAACGAATCCAAAATCCCTTGCCACTCCAAACCCTAAACTCTGAAATAGTGAAATTCGAACGCGATATTTACGGATTCTGTGAAGTGGGAGTTCATGATGCAGTGACCCCAAAATTCCTTGCCACTCCAAACCCTAAACCCCAAAATAGTGGAATTCAACACCTTAGAGTGTTGGAAGACACTCAGCCTTAATCTCTTCACTGCTCTACAAGATCCAATGATTCTCGCAACTTTGGCACTCCTTCTACGAAGTGTCTCCACCGTCTGTTTCAAATGCTCTCCTGCACGACCTCGCAGAGGTTAAACTCTATGCACCTTCGCCTGATCCAATGGCTGTCGGGTATTGGCGCTAGATCTAACGGTTTAGATATGTTTTCCTTGCGCTCTCTCCTCCTGATATTTCTTGGTTTTTTGACATAAAAGATTTTATAAGTCTCGAAAGTCTTGACCTTCAACTCTTCCTCTTGCGAGCCCAGTTCCTTTGGGTCTTGTATACACTATAGAAACGTTGTCCCTTCTAAGATTTTTCCTCCCAGATATTTACTCCTGCACACACCTTGCATTCAAGGATCTCGAATAACTCAGATTCGAGAAGTTTTCTTGAAAAGAAAACTCCTTACACCCACTTGGCATTCTCCTGCTCTATGCACACCTTGCAGAGCCTACAGAGTATTCAACGACCCCGTGAGTGTATTCTCTTGGAAACTTCTCTTTTCTCAGAACTCGAAAGAGTTCCTTCTGTGCACACTTGCACCAACTCAATGCCCTCCTGGTATAGTTCTCTAGAATCCTCAGTGATTCTGTCTTCTCGCCAAAATCGAAAGAGAGTTCCCTTCTGTGTACTCCTTGCACCTCTGCTGATGAAGGTTCACTGCTATCCCTCTTGAGCTTTCTTGAGGTTGTCTCACCTCTGTCAACGCACACCTTGTGTACTATGTGCATTCCTTGCACTCAGAAACTCCAAGACATGAAGAAATTGAAACTTATGCAATTCTTCACCAGTTATGCATTTAAAACATGAAATGCATAAAAACATGTAAACATCAAACGCACAATGTGCAGTAAAAACTACTTTTCTATTAATCTGTATGTCTATACAAATGTTTACAAAGGATGGACTGTAACAAGTCTCATCTCTCTCTCGATACCTCTCTTCTCTGGTCTCTCCCTCCTAACTCTCTACTCTAATTTCCTCTTTACAAAATGAGGGCTCCCATGAGCTTATCCTCAACCACTGTCTCTGAGCTATCGCTATTACAAATTAGCTCCTACGGTTACATTACATAAATGGATGCCTAGTCCTGACTACGTCATGGGCTTGCTGCAAGAAACCATTAAAGGAAACCTCAACCACTACCTGTACAAAGTCGTGGTCTGGCATTAAAAGCCTTACAACATTTATTGAAATTTCAAATTTCAAAATTGAGAGGGCTACGCCTCTCCCTTTCTCCATTAAATGCGTGCAGGATATGTTGGTTGGATGGCATGCTGCTGACATGGAGCGATGCTCCTGCATCATACTCCTGAGCTGAAAAATTCATGATCTCCTAATCATGAGCTCCTCTTCTCCAGTGTTGAAATCCACATGGATCCCAAACTTTCCCTTGGAGTTGTCCATCTGCTTCGTTGTTGTTGCTGCTACTGCCTTGCTACTCTTGTAGTCTCCCTTCTACTCAGCTTCTCATTCCTGGAAGTCTCTGTTGTTGAACTCAACATCATCCTTTTGATATGTTGAATTACCTCGTCCAACCGCTCCAGTGGTTGGCTCGTTGTATGCAGTCTTCTCTGCCGCACTTCTGTCTTCTCAATGGGCAGATCTGCTTGATCTCCCCTGCAATCTTTATCTCTCTTTGTGGCACTAAGTGGCCACTCTGCTGCAGACTCCAGCTCTGTAGTCTCCTCACTGAATTGCTGCTCAGCTTCTTCCTATGGCAGTTCTGCTGCTGCCATTTCTCCTCCTGGCATACTTCCAACATCTTCCAGCTTCTCCCTAGGCTGGTATGTTCCACTACCTGCTTCCAACTTAGCTTGTTGAATGTGAAAACTTTGGACCATCACCCTCCTTTCCAGGGTTTCCAATTCTTCACATAGGTCAACAAAACCCATGCTGTCTACTTCTTCTTCTTCTTCTTCTTCTTCTTCTACAACTTCTAGTACTGCAGTGATTTCCTATCCAGCTTCCTAGCTGAAAATTTTGAGCCATTCTGTTGAATGCTCATCTTCTACTTCTTGGGAAAACGTCATTGTCTGCTCCATTTCTTCCTCCGCGACATTTTTTGTTGGCTATCCTCTTGTTGTTGCTACATATACAACACATTCTCTAGCCTCAACTAGGCTACTTCGTAGGAACACCTCTATTCCTCCAATGATCATAATTCTCTTTTGATTCTCTCATGTCATCACTCCTTGATGATCTAATCTCTCTTCTGAGTTCATGAGACTTTTGGACAGTCTCATCTCTTTCCCCTTGCCCACCTGGAAATTTGGGAATTTTCTGCTACGCACCTGGCAGTCTATGAGATCGATTGATCCCATATCATTGCCCACTTGGAAATCTGAACTTTCACCACTGCCCCCTTGGTAGTACGTGAGGCCTTCCACTGATCTCTTTCCATTTCCCACCTGGCAACTTGAAAGTCCACTTCTGCCCACTTGGAAGTTTATGAGATCCTCTGTTAATCTCATACCATTGCCCACCTGGCAATATGAATTTCCATGTCTGTCCTCCTGATAATCTATGAGATCCTCCAACAATCTCATTTCATTGCCCACCTGGCAATTCGAAAATTCATCCCTGCCCTCCTGGCAATTTATGAGATCTAAAATTGATCCCTCTTCCTCGACATTGACAATTTCTATGACTTCTGGCTCAGAGATGCAAACCAGCTCTATGTCACTGAGGATTTCAGCATACCTCAGCCACTTCCTCAACTCTTGTTGTTGTTTCCTGGCCAACAAATTTTGAACGGGCCATTTGGCTTTCCTGTTCATAGGCCATTCGTACCTCCAGTGTACTTTTGCCTCCTGCTGCATCTTTAATGTCACCTATTCCATTCTCGCCCTTATCTCAGTGAGTTCTTTGTGAATCTCTTCTTTACTCATCTACTGGTGGTCTCCTCTTCCACCACGCTCACAACCTTCAGTATCCATTTCCATCTTTCACCTACCCTCCTGGTAAGCCTATGGATCACTCTATGTCTAAGATCATCTCCATGTGCTCCTACATCTCGCCTCGCTGTATATCGACTGTTGCACACCTTGCAAAAATCACCAAAGAGATTTAACACCTTGCTTCTTTCACCTACTATATACAGATGAATCTCTTCTTCTAATTCCAGTTGATGTTACAAGAATTTCTCCCACCGTCTCTCCTTTGTCTGTGAACAAAGTAATGGTCTCCTCTTTCTCTTTTGTCTGAAATCTACAGAAAAAAATCTGCTCTGATACCACTTGATGGTATCAGACTGTATCCCCTCATAGTCTCCTGTTTTCTATGATATGCAAATAAATAAATAAAACATTAGCTCTGATACCACTTGATGTAGACCCCCTACCTCAGCAGGGTCCACTGACCTCCCGATCTTTGGATCGCTCTCTTCCCTGAGCCGAAATGGCTCTTTGAGCTCTTCCTGGAACCCTTTGAAGGAATTCACAGGTCCCTTTGTCCTCTGGCACATACCTTGAGAAAACCTATGCACACGCTCAACATTCGACGCTCTTATTTGTTCTGAACTAACACACCTTTCGCGTTTCGGGGTTTGGGGACTCCTGCATGTGAGCTCTCCCAGGCTCCTTGTCCTTCCAACTCCCAGTATCCAAAACACCAAAAAGGGCTTAACAACTCTGGATCACCCCTTAGCCTCCGTCCACGTGACCACCACTCTCTGACCACACGCTTAAGGACAAAGTGCTACTGGCCTTTCGGGATTTAGGATTTCGCAATTCCGGCTGCTATGATTTTTGGTCCTTCAAACTTCTGGGTCCCGAAATGCCGAAATCTACCCATGACCACGGTCCACTTTTTGGGATTTCGAAATTCACGATTTCACAATTCCGGCTGTAGACGGTTCTTGGTCCTTCTACCTCCCGAGTCCCGAAATGCCGAAATACTACCCCTTGAGAGAACCTTTCAGGGTTTTCCCGGAACCTTGACCACTCACCACGTGTCCCCTTGATGAACGGTCCTAATGATTTCGGGACTTCACGAGTCCTCTTCCCTGTGATGTTATGAGGATTAAACCCCGCGCACCTCCTTCTGAATCCGATGACTATCGATCCTTAGTGCTAGATATGACGTCCCAGATCCTTTTTCCTATGCACCTCTTAGGGACTCAACCCTGTGCACGTATCCTTGATCTAGCAACTCTCAGGCCACCGTGCTCCAGATCCGACGGATGGCGCGATTTCATGAACTAGGAGTTCGTGATACAACGACTCCAAAATCCCTTGCCGCTTGAAACCCCGAACTATGAAATAGCGAAATACGAGCACGAGATTTCGGGATTGCATGAACCGGGAGTTCGCAATGTAGCAACCCCAAAATCTCTTGCCGCTCCAAACCTTGAACTCTGAAATAGAAAAATTCAACGCCTTAGAGTGTTGGAAGACACTCAGCCTTAATCTCCTCGCTTCTCTACAAGATCCAACGATTCTCGCAACTTCATCACTTCTTCCACGAAGTGTCTCCACCGTCTGTTTCAGCTGCTCTCCTGTGCGACCTCCCAGAGGTTAAACTCTATGCACCTTCACCTGATCCAATGGTTGTCGGGTATTTGCGCTAGATCTGACAGTTCAGATCTATCTTCCTTCTATGCTTTCCTCCTGAGATTTCTTGGCTTTTTGACTTAGAAGATTTTCTAAGTCTCGAAAGTCTCGACCTTCGACTCTTCCTCTTGCGAGCCCAATTCCTTTGGGTCTCGTCTACGTTATAGAAACACTCTCCCTTCTGAGCTTCGTCCTCCCAGATATTTACTCCTGCGCACACCTTGTGTTCGAGGATATCGAATAACTTATATTTGAGAAGTTTTCTTGAAAATAAAACTCCTTACGCCCACCTAGCGTTCTCCTGCTCAATGCACACCTTGCAAAGCCTACAGAGTATTTAGCAACCCTGTGAGTGTCTTCTCTTCGACACTTCTCTTTTCTCAGAACTTGAAAGAGTTCCTTCTATGCACACTTGCACCAACTCAATGCCCTCCTGGAAAAGTTCTCCAGAATCCTTAGTGATTCTGCCTTCTCGCCGAACTTGAAAGAGAGTTCCCTTTTGTGTACTCCTTGCACCTCTGCTGATGAAGGTTCAATGCTATCCTTCTTGAGATTTCTTGAGGTTGTCTCACCTCTGTCAATGCACACCTTGCGTACTATGTGCACTCCTTGCACTCAGAAAGTCCAAGACAGGAAGAAATTAAAACTTATGCAATGCTTCACCAGTTATGCATTTTAAACATGAAATGCATAAAAATATGTAAACGTCAAACACACAGTGTGCAGGAAAAACTGCTTTTCTATTAATCTATATGTCTATACAAATGTTTACAAAGGTTGGATTGTAACAAGTCTCATCTCTCTCTCGAGACCTCTCTTCTCTGGTCTCTCCCTCCTAACTCTCTACTCTAATTTCCTCTTTACAAAATGAGGGCTCCCATGAGCTTATCATCAACCACCGTCTCTAAGCTATCTCTATCATAGAGCGCCTCCTACTACATTACATAAATAGATTCCCAATCCTGACTACGTCCTGGGCTTGCTGCAGGCAACCATTAAAGGAAACCTCAACCACTACCTGTACAAAGTTGTGGTCTGGCATTAAAAGCCTTACAACATTTATTGAAATTTTGAATTTCAAAATTGAGAGGGCTGCGCCTCTCCATTTCTCCATTAAATGTGTACGGGAAGTGCTGGCTGGCTGGCATGTTGTTGACATGGAGAAATGCTCCTGCATCATCCTGCATGGTGATTGGTGACCGAGTGTTCGAAAATCATATCCTACTTAGGTTCTGCATGCCCACCACTAGGCCTTGTGCTGTCCTTCTCGATGTCACCTTCCTTTCTTAAACTTCCTTCACATTGTTTTGTCCCTAGGTGGATGAAGTTTGTTCTAAGTTGACCATTCAGGATGTTGATCTAGGTAGTGTCTAGTTCTGGACCTTCCTTGTCTACCCCCTCATTGGCTAGTCTGTCCTCTAGGCCATTCACTGACCTGCGGACCTAGCGCAACTCCATTGTGTTCAAATTTCTCAGATGCTCCTATATTTTCTATAGGGAGAGGGCCAGGTGCTAGTGCATATGAACCTTTCCCACTCTGGTGCCATTATGGAGTCTCTTCATTGTGTTGATGACTAGGGTGGGATTTCCTTCCATGATAGTGTTTGTCATCCTTTCACGTCTTAGGATTTCAAGGTCAATGTCCAGGGCTCCAAATTCTGCTGTTTTTTTGGTTGAGTTTCCCATACTCCCAGCATAGAGTCGAATGATGATACCACCACTATCTTTGATCACCCCTTGCATCCTTGCCACTCTTGAGTTCCCTTTTTTCACCCTGTCAAAATTTAATTTGAGGGAACCACACAGAGGGGGGTATCTGGTTGTGGTCTTCTATTTGGAGTTGCGGCTCCTGCACAACCGTTGTGTTGTTGCGCCCATATTTTAGGTGAAACAATTCTAGGATACATGCATCCTGGTCGATGAGTTGCATTTTTTCCTTCTTGCAGTTGCGTTTCTGCACCATTTCTTGTATTTGTGAGATTATTGCATCCTTGAGCTTTCCTTTCAGTAGGATTTCATTCCTAAAGATATGTTGGTTCGTTTCTTTCGATATTTCCCAAATGATAATCCCCAGTGTTAGTTTCCAATGGAGGTTCACCATTTCATTTTTGTTGTAACTCTCATTCCAATTGTTGATGGCTGAGTTGATTTTTCCCCAGATCCTATTGGATTGGCGATAAATGTTGGTCACCCAATCCCATAGTTATGTTGTGTAATTTCACTCATCGAGGAGGTGATTGGTTGTTTCCTCCTTAGCTTGATAGAGGTGGCAGTGAGATGGACCTATATAGCCCCATTTCATGAGATTTTCCCAAGTTAGAATTCTGTTGTGGATAACTAACCATTCGAATATTTTGATTTTTGTCCATTGGGGGTTGTGCCAAATATTTCCCCACTGTTGTGTCGGGTCCTCTTGATCCTTGTCCACAATGTAATACACTACTTCTTTTAAGTTGAATTCTCCACCATTTTCCCTTCCCCACCTTAATTGGTCCTTGTCCTCCGAGACTATAATTTTCCTTTTCCCCAGTTCCTCTTCCACCTCTTTCATTAGGGTTGCGATATGGTCTCTATTTTCTGGGTTGGGTTTATCCCAAGTCCTCCATATAGGCCAAGTTTATTTGAATTGCAGGATTAGTGTTAAAGAAGTAGATCATGGATTTGGAGTGGTTGATCTCCACCCCGAGGCTTCCCCAAAGTATTCTAAGATTCTTTTGTAGGTTTTTGATTTCTTGACCACGGGTGTGCCATCGAGTAGGGTGTCATCAAAGAACTATTGGTGTGTGGAGGTTGGACCATTTTTGAAAGGTTTGATTCCTTTTAGTTATCCTGCTGCAGTTGTCAATTTTATGCTTCTGCTGAGCCCTTCCATCATCATAATGAACAGGAAGGGGGATAACGGGTCTCCTTGTCTAATGCCTCTTGAAATCCAGAATGGTTTTGTTGGGGCTCCATTGATTAGCAGAGAGTAGCTTGTCGTTGAGACTAGATTGACAATCTAGTTGATGTAGTGTTGTTCAAACCCAAAGGCTTCCGACGTCTTAGCCATATAGTGCCAGTTAATTTTGTCATAAGCCTTCGCCAGGTCAAGTTGGATTATCATCCCCCCTCTCCTTTGGCTTTTCAGAGTGTGTATAATCTCATTGGCATGGATGATGTTGTCCAGTATTTTTCTTCCTTCTACAAAACCGACCTGTTCCTGTGAAATCAGTGTGGGTAGAAGAGGTTTCAAGTGATTGGCTATGACTTTGGAGATTATCTTGTACACTACATTGCATAATGTTATAGGCCTGTAGTGATCTAGGGTCATTCCTTCATTTTCTTTGGGGATTAGCGTGATAAGTGTGGAATTTAACGCTTTCAATATGGAGGTCGAGTGTCTGGAGCCTTCCACCACCCCATAAACATATTTTTTTACCACTTCCCAACAGGATTTGAAAAATTCCACCATAAAACCATCTAGACCTGGGGCATTTCCATTGGGAATCTTCTGGACCACTTGGTCAATTTCCTCCTTTGTTATGGGTTTTTCTAGATTGATATTTTGTTCCTTGATGACCACCCTGGAGATGTGTTGAGTTATCCTTTGTATGGCCTTCGTTCTTTCTTGATTGGGTTCCTGGGGTATCTCCTTGAAGTGATTCACCTGTGTATTTTCAATTTCCTTGTGGGATTCTCTTTCGATCCCATCTTGATCCCTAAATTTCAATATTTTGTTGTGGGTTCTTCTTGCAATGGTTGTTCAATAAAAAACTTGGTATTCTGCTCCCCTTCCTTTAGCCACGTGATTCTGGAATTTTGGAGTTCTTCCTGTTGACATCTTTCTTCCCATTCCTGGATCATTTGGATCTCTTCTCTTTTCCAATCCCCTATATAACCCTCATCTATGCAGAGTTCCTAGAGTATCCTCATCCTTTCCTCGATATTTTTATTTTCTTGGTTTATCTTTCCAAAGATTTCCTTGTTTCACTCCTGGAATTTGTGTTTAATGTACTTGTGTCTCTTCTAAAGTTTGAAAATAATTGTCCCTTGAACTGAGAATTCCTCCCGCCACCATTTATTGATGTTATCCTTGAAGGTGGGATGTTCGATCCAAAACTTCTCAAATCTAAAAGGTTTGTTATTCAAAGTGTTTTGGAAATTTACTTCCAATTGAACTGGCCAATGGTCTGAACCCCCCCCATGGAAGGATGTTGCAATCTAAATTTATTCCCTATAGAATAATGGAATCCGACACCAAGAATCAATCTAGCCTTGTAGCTACTTGGTAGTGGTTAATTCGTTTGTTATTCTAGGTGAACCGACCATTGCTCGTTCTCATGTCCACCATCTCCATTGTTTCTATGAAAGATGAAAATTCCTCTGAATTTCTATCCAATCTCTTGGTGCCCCATTTTTTCTTTGCAAGTGTCATGATGATGTTGAAATCGCCTACCAAGATGCAGTGGAGGTTGCAGGATCGGGCCTTTACATCTTCTAGGTCAACGAGAATTCTCCTTTTTTCCTCCAACTTCTGGGGGCCATACACATTTGTGCATAGAATTACCTCAGTATTACCTATAATTTGCATGTTAACCGAAAGTGTGTGTCTCGTTTCTTCAGATGCATGTAGATTCAATGATTATGGGTTCCATAAGGTGAGTATACCACCTTCCATCTCTTGTGATTCAAAAACCAACATCTTGTACTTACTCCATTTTTTTTTACTGATTGTTTCCATTCTCTTTACAATGCATTTTGCCTCTTGAATGAAACAAAGGTCAGGTTGTTCTTTCCTCAATCTATTTTTAACAATTATTTTCTTTCATGGGTTGTTTAGGCCTCTTATATTTCATGTTATAATATTCATTTAAACATGTGGGGGAGATTTGGGAAAGATATTTTTTATCTTACCGAAATTGATCAGTAGGGCTCCTAGTTCTTGTAGGGATATGTTGTTTGATTTTCTTCCTTTCTTTTGCCTCCTTTGCTTGGGTGAATGTTGTGGTTGTCCCTTGCCTTATTTGATTCCCAAGTTTCCTATATCACTGTGCATGCGATTTATCCTTATGTATTTTTCTTCCTCTCTTAGAAGGAAAAGGTATTGGATACGATCTAGTTGCTCTGCTGGCACATTGTCTACTCCATGCTTTTTCCATTGCTCCAATATGTTCGGGAGAAATATTCCTTCTCTTTCCAAGATGTCTCTGAGGTCTGGATATTCCGTGCCTACCTTGCTTGGTGTCATCGTTGAGTCTCCATCTGCCTCCTACATTGGGGTGTTGGCATCTTCATTTCCTCTTTCCATAGGACTTGCGCTACCTCCATGTTCCCTCTTATTGCTTGGAATATTTGTGTTCTCAGGAGTTTGTTATTGCTTAGTTTCTCTAGCTTTTGTATTTTCCTTTCCTCCTTATTCCCCTTGGTTATCCTTGTATCATCCTTATGGTCTAGTCCTGGCTTCTAGGTTGCTTCCTATTGGGGATTTTCTTGGTTTCTTGTTTGCTCTGTTTCTATGGTTCAGTTTTACAAACCCATCCTCGTTGTCATCTGTTTTGGTTTTTTCTGTTTCTTGTTTTTTATTGAGCAGACATTCTCTAATTAGGTGTCCATGTTCATGGCATCTTCTGCATCTAAAAGAGATATGCTCATAGTTGATGCTTTGTATCCATTTCTCATCCCTGAATTCTAGGCTTATGGCTTCTGGGAGCACCCCCGACACATCCATATCTATGTAGATCCTTGCATATGATGTGTATCTCCCTTTTAGGGTTGCTTCTGATGTCTTAACATATTTTCCTAGCTTGTTCCCGATTTCTTTGAAGGTGGACGACAACTAATAGTCTAGTGGTAGGGAGTCAAACCTCATCTAGAATGGGACATTTTTAAAGGTTTCTTTCTCTGGGAGAATTTTTCCTTCCACGACCGCATGCACAACCCTACTGAGGAGGTTTCTTTCTCTGAGAAGAAGTTTTCCTTCCACGACCTATAACCCTGCCGAGGTGTGGAAGTATGCCCCCCCCTAAAATAATTTATCTCTATCCTCCATGTTCATAAATACTATTGTGAAGAACCATTTCGAGCCCAACTAGAGTTCCACTTCTCCACTTAGCTTTCATTGATATTTTATCTAGTTGTGCAACATTCTTTTTGTGGGCCAAAACCCCATTAATTTTCAAATTAATACATGCGACTTCATTTGGTCTCGATAGAGTTGCGTTTGTGGGTATTCTAGTATAACCCTGGGTATCATTGTTGTTTTAGGTTTACATGGGTTGTGCCCATTTTCCCCACTGGGGTTCAATGGTTCCTGTGCAACCTTCTGGGCTTCTCTAGATTCCTCCCCCACGTGATCCCTTTTTTCTTGGTTCCTCTCCTTGTTATTTTCCAATCCTGATCCTGAGGTGCTTGTCAACGGTTCTTTGAAACCAACGCCTCATGGGCCTTTCCCGCTTTCCACCACTACCTTCTTGTATGAGGGGTTTCCACTCCTTCCCCCTTTGGTAACTATTCTTAATGTTGTTGAGACCACGACTGTCAAACCTTAGCTTGCAGTTTCTTCAAATCGGTCATATCTCAAAAGGTATGTGAGCTTGGCCCAATTAAGATTATTCCGTGACTAGACCATGTCCTTGCTCGGGTTTGAGCACAATACCTAACCTTCCTTGCAAGAACAACTTTACCATCCAACCGCCTCCGCCGACCATAGGGTTTTGGGGTCATAATGTAAGGGTTTTAACCCATTTTGTAGTATAAATAGAAGAGGTATAAGGTATATTGAGGTATCTTTTTAGGCATATCTTGGCTTGAGATAAGTACTTTGAGAATTTTTTTGAGTCTAAAGTTTTGTATTGTTGGGAGTTGTAGAGCTCAAAGGGAGTCAATGTTGAGATGCAACTGAGGGCTAGGTCACAAGCTCTGGAGCTTGGTGTGACACTACTCATCCTCACCATTCTTAAACAATATTGTATAATGCGCACATCACTATTTTGATGAAGAAGAAGAAATAAAAATAAAATCTTTGTCGATGTAGCCCCAGGGTTGAACCACGGTAACACCCTATGTTGCAATGTGTCAGAATGCTTTTGTTATTTCTACAATTATGGTTAAATGGTTAGATGAATGAATTCTTTTAATTACAACGTGCACTAGAATATGTATGCAAGATGAATATTATGAATGAATGAAATAGTAGATCTAATGAGTGGTATGACAAAATGCATGTTAAAGTAGAAATATAAGTAAGAATAAAAACCCCAATCCCTTCCATGACTGCAGACACCTGCATCCTCCAATCACCCATAAACCATCTTGGTTGAGACTGTGTTGTGCACTATGTGCATAGTGTAGCCTTCTGGTTTACCAGAATGGCCGATGGTGAATAGGGTTTTGTTGGAGAACTAAGGTAGAACCCAGGTTAGCCCATACATCCAACAAGTGGCCTTGTGGTGTTTCCCCCTAAGTTAATCAATTTCACTCTAGGGATTACCCAAATTTTGGATCATTAAATAATTAATGGCAATAAATGGGTTTGAAAAAAACATGTATTGAAAATGAAAGTGCAACACACCCTCTACAAAGGCACCCATAAGTGAGACACTACACCCCATTGTATGTCACGAACCTCACTCCCAAATGTTTTCCCCTTCATACATGACACCTCACCCACATGACTTATAGGGAGGTCCCCTTGGGAAACACCCATAAATTTGAGGGCTGATTTATCTAATTGGTTGTTTTGTCAACCTTCCCATACTCAAACTTGGTAAATTTCATAGGGTCTTTTATTGACTTGATTTACTCATCGTGGTCTTTTACACTTGGAGGACATATCCATTTGTGTTTGTAGGACCCAACTTATGGACAATTTTGGAGGAGCAAGGCTAGCTTGGGCTTCCATGGGGCTTGAATCCCATAGGTTGGATATCACGGCCCACATGTTGGATGGAGAAGACCTTCCTTTGGAGGCCTAGAAGACACCCTATATGACCTCACCATGCACTCACAAGTCAAACAACTTGATTTGGAGGCAAAAAGTGTCACCTTATGGGGCTTGACGTCATGATTGAGGGGGTTTTGAGTGGTGATGAGGACACATGGAACATTTTGGAGGAATGAGGATTTGGACCATAAGGAAAACACAAGGATTGATAACATATTGCCTTTGGAGGCCTAGTGCACCCATTTCCAATCCCAACAACTTAGCCTAATTGCCAAAATCAGGTCTCAAAAGAGGTTGGCACCATCTCTTTAGGGTTTTCCTTGTGCAATTTCAAATTTTGGTTGAATTAAATAATATTATCTTTGTAAAGGGGTACGATAAGGGATTTTTACCCCTTGTCTTATGTTTTACCCTATGTTTTGTGGAAAAACATACTTGATAACATTTTTCATAAATAGAGATCAACTCTATTTCATTTTCATCATAACTATTCCATGTGGAGAATGATACTTGACTAAAATTTTCTCCCTACTTGGGAAAATTCATTCTCTATCTCTATTTTGATATGGTTGATCTATTTTCTTATGGAAGGAAGTGGTGTGCACCTCTTGGAGGTTCTTTCTCTTTACTTTGGTAATGAAATTGCTTGGTAACTAGGGTTTTGTCTTGGCATTTCTTGGAATTGGTAAGGAAAATATGCACTTTGTTAGGTTTATTTCTTGTTCCATACTTGTTATTGGATATATATTTTGATGATTATAATTATTTACAACCTCCACCCTTTGTTATTATTATTGTTTGTTGAAAAGGCTATTGCAAAGATTATTGGGAGGAGTAAAAGGTTTACACCTTCCTACACCATACCTTCTTAGGGTTTCTATATCAAGGGAGTAAAAGGACTTAAACCTGTTAAGATTTAGTATTCCTAACCAAATACAAGAATAATACACAACCCATTTTTCAAGGCATTGATATTTTATTGCATTGGAGAAATAAACTGCTTGCATTGAAATGCATGATTTTAAGAGATATTGAATTTATTCAAAGTGGAATCAATTCTTTTCCTTAATTGCTTGTTGGAGCGACTAGAGAATTTTGATTAGTCAAGGATACCTTGATGCTATTACAAATTTATTCTATAGTCATTAGGGATGCAACAAACTCTCTTTTTCAAGCCTAATATCTCACTCTTTTACTGTTGGAAATAGTTGGAAAGTTGTTATTGTTAATCTACTTGATGTTGGTTATTGTTGTAATTTTTTTTGGCTAGTTCCTTGGGGTAAAAGTTGATGTTGTAGAAAAAAAAAATCTACAACTTTTGTGATAACACCTCCTACTACTAGGTCTGTAATAACTCAAATTAGGGTTTTGTTTAATATGTCTAAACCATCTTGAAATTTACAAAGTGATTTTAGAAGTCTCTAGTGAATTTTCAAATATTTACCACATTCATTTAACTTAATAATTAGATCATTAACTAGTGGAGGCATACATATTTTGCATACAAATTTCATTCAAACAAAAATGAACAACCAACCATTAAAAAGATATCAACCCCAAGATATCAATACAATCGGTTTAAGTTTCCTTCGAGAATAGAGAAAAAATGAGAGTAGTCACAAAAAATGATGAAATCGTTGACTTGAGGAACATTCAACCACTTGCTCAAAGTAGATTATAATAAGAGATTTATAGTTAATGTCTAAATTTTTATATGGAAATTTATTTTCCAATTTCAGTGTATAGAAGGTGAGACATAAGATAAAGATTCTTAAATATTCAAGTAAATTTCATGCTACAAAGGAAACCTTTTACATGGAACATCAATATAGCTCATATACGTTGATCTTTACTTAAATAACTATCACTTATCATCGAGACACGATTGATGTTCAAAGAACAACGAAAAATAAAGATGTAGAAAATTCAGATTAGCGACCTTTCTGATGAAGTAATTATCTAATAAATAACATTGAGAAAGAGATCTTTCATTGATTATTATAGATTGGTCTTCAATATGCTAACATGAAACGACAATGGTGTTGACGACGATGATATAAATAAGCATAATTATATTTTAAAAATTCACATTGTCGTTATCATTTCAATTGCAAAGAGTATGAACACGATGGAAGTAAAACTCAACATCAGCTTATTATGATGGCCGCTAAAACAAACTGAGTTGAACCAAACACATAATCATCTACAGAGTTGAACCAAACAAAGACCTATGGTGTTTTGCAAGGAAACCGTTCTGATTGGTAATCCATCCATAAGCCATTTTGGTTCCCTCTTTTATTTCTCTTTTTTGCAAAGATTTCATGTACACCAACAAAATTCCCATTTAGATGAAATATTTTAATTCATACTCCAAAAAATTGATTGTATAGAAGAATAAAAATGACAAAGACAAAGTAATTACAATGTTGAAAAGTAGCGCAACAATTTACAATGTCGGTTTTTCTAAGCACGTGATCAACGGGGACAGATCAAGATTAATGTTCTCAAAGGAGAAAGTTCTAATTCATGAATTAACTTGTGCCCTTGATAATAATCAAATTAAAACATAAAATTGATTCTAGGCTACCACATAGCATTAATGCGAATGGAGAAAAAGAGCATTCATGTCTGCCTTTTTTTTTAATAATTGGACAAATTAAAAGGATAAATCACTTTAGAGCCATTGATTGCACTGACCTTTTGATCGGAGAACCATATTACATGCACACATAACACGATAGGAGACAAGATAACAATGGAAAAGATAATTTATTCCAAATTTCAGGCTAGCGTTTCTACTATGTGGACTTGTTTTATTGATTAATAGTATTCTAGTAACTTACAAACTAAGATGGTCTACACAGGAGAACAAACAATCTTACTTAATGACTTCTGATGAGAAGTTATAGATTATGCCTTTATTCTTTGGTATAATGGAGATTAAATTAAAAAACACAAAGCAGTCTCAGATTGTTACAAATCTATGAGTCAAAATGGTTTGCTAAATTTCTCAAGAGATTGCATCTGTGCATCTATTTTGCTAATATCTCCTCAACACTCATATTATGGAATAACAATTGCGGTTGTAAAAAGTCAAATATTTTCCTCCCTCCTACTACTAGGTTTGCTATATTTTAAGGTAATAATATTATAGATGGATAGTACATGTCATTCCATTTCTGTTGGTATGTGGAATGTCACACAACGCCTCACGGTTTGACAGTTATGGCTTTACGAAGTTGGAGGACCCTCATATGTCATCTTCAAGCCCCAAAAGGTCAAAGTAGTCAAAGTGGTTTAAGAGATTTTAAAAGGTAAATAATAAAGTGAAGTGATGAGTGTATTATAATTCAAAGTGAATACAAAATAAGTTATTTCAATAACAAATTTAATGGAGAAATTAGAAGTGGGTTAACCCTAAAATAAGGAAAGTGGGCCAAGTGACCTAGAAGATGTATTTAAGGAAGCTACTTGGAGAGTATAAATAGGAGGCAAGGCTCTCTCCTTTTAATTACACTTGAGAATATTTAATATCTATAGGTGTCTAAGGTAACCAAGGATATCTAATCCAAATTTCTGAGGGAAGGTGAAGAAAAGAAGGCCGAAATGCAAGTAAGGATAAATTCTTTTGATGGTGCTTTCTAAGGTATGTTATTTACAGGTCATCTAACCATTTTCGCTATAAATTTGTTTCTATAATGATTCAGACCGTGAAATTTATATGCCATTGAAAAAACATACTCAAGTATCTATGGTAAAACTAATCATCTTGTGGGTCATTGTATTTTGGGAGTTACACTCCGTGGAATATAGGGTTTGTGGCTAGTCCTAAAACTAGTCAAAAATAGGTGTTTCGGGTAAAAACGTAATAACTTCTTCATAACAGATCCAAATTCTGTGAGAAAAAATGTTTTTTTTAGGGTACAGTCTGTAGTATGATTTGTAATAGTTTCATATCAATTCAACAAATATTTCGTGCGGGGAACGCTCTACAAGGTCTCTCTCTAGAAAAAGCCAGAATTCAACAAGGTGTGTCATTTTTGGTATAACTCATTTTCTGAGAGGTTCCAAGTAGTGACACCTAGAGGAATTGCATAAAACACACTGAAGAACATTTTGTATTAGTTTTAGATCTTTATACATTACAGGTTCAAAGTTATAATTACTTCAAGTTAGGGTTGTTGACTAATCCAAAACTAGGCATGTGCGACTAAATAAACGTTTCATGAAAATGATAGTCTCTTGTTGTTAAAGTTAAGGAAGGTACAAGATACCAGATATATAAAATATGCAGAAAATAAATGAAATGTTAGAAATGGAAGAATAACAGTAAAATATCCAGCATAATCTTCACAATACACAGAAATGATATACGAAATAGCAATATAAATAACACTTTGATTCAGATAGCAATGTTCACAGGCCTCTTCGAGGGGGCAACCTTCAGTCGAGCAGCGCTCTGTTACAATAATCTCCAAGCTAGGGTTTTCATACCCTCGACCCTTATTTATACTAAATATGTCTATTAAGAGAAGCATCTAGAGGAAGATCCTTCTAGAAGCG
>SNQJ01S0035363.1:64563-106594 GCA_010110895.2 Picea sitchensis | reverse complement strand
GCCGTACTGCCACGTGGCAGGCCGTACAGTGCTGACGTGGCATGTCCGTACAGTAGACGTGGGCCAACCAGGAAGCAACACGTGGCAGACCGTACGGAGGACACGTGACATCACCAGGACGCGACACGTGTCACACGGATTTGGCCTTTTCGGCGTAGGTTTCGACCAGTACGGAGGTGACACGTGTCACCACTCACAGGGTGACACGTGGCACGCTGACATCATCAGATGACGTGGCACGCTGACATCATCGGATGACGTGGCATGCTGATGGGGCAGACACGCGGCAGATGACTGGGCAGTACGACAGACACGTGGCAACATGGCAGAGAGACAAGTGGCAGTACGGCGGTTGACGTGGCACACACCTGGGCCAATCAGCAGACGCCGCGTGTCATCATATGGTTGGTTGGTAAGGGTGCCACGTGGCCCAATCCTGGGCTGCCACGTGGCACCCCATTACTGGTTGATTGGTTTATGTATAAAATTGGTTGGTGGCGTCGCCGAGGGTCGAACCCGCGACCTCCGGTGGGGGAAAGAACTCAAACAGTCCGGCTACCCAACCCGCCGTCGGTTGGTGTTTACCAATGTAATGTAAATAAAGTTATTTATATTTGATATATTGTTTAACCGGCGGGGTAAAGGGCTGGGGGCCTAGCCCCAGCCCTCGACGTAACCATGCGACCGTTTCATAGAACCAACGGCGCGGCATATAATGCGGGGTTTGTTATAACCGTTGGCGCGGGCATATGGAATCCCATATGACTCGGAACCGAACGACAAAATGCGCGGGGTGTTAAATCTTTTAACCACGACCCTATTCACATGGCACATGACCGGGGGCAGGTGCGGGAAATAAGGGCCCGCGCTGTGGCGCGTGGCCCTATTATAACCATATGACCACGAAATCAGGGCCGCGTGCACCGATTTGGGGGCCTAGCGCCTATATTTTGCCAAAGTGGTTTTTCTATTAAAGAATTTGGTATTTTTTTAAATTAATGTAGCTATTATTAGCAGATTTCTTCCATTTTTGGGGGATATTGGGCATTTTTGGAGGCCAGATNATCATCCATGTATCATATTAAACTGTATACATCTCATTTTATACTCCCATCGCTTTAAAGTGTATATATCTCATTTTATACATCCATCACTTTAAAAGATATTCTTTGTTCATGTTTATAAAGTTCATGCACCGTCTATATTAATAGGTATCTATCAATCCATAGGACTAAGAAAGGGATTTTGTCTCCTATAAAAACATTGCATCTCTCGGATTAGAGTATAATGTTCCCTTCATCCTCTAGTTAGTTAGTTCTCCTAACCTACATAAATATCTCTACGGAGTAGTAGACCAGATATGGCTAGATAATTGGATAGATATTTAAGTGCCTACAAATAGCTTCTTAGTAAGTTTTGACGTTGTTGCTTTCAGTGTTTCCTTTGATCCATTGCAGTACATGATGTAAAAACTTTCCAGTACATGATGTGGTTGGTGTAAGATTACAAGATGAACCCCTTATTGGATTGAGAATAGATATTCTGCATACAGATTCACCGCTCTCTCCATTATCTCCAAGTAATATTACATCCATTGATCGTTTGAAATGAGCAATCAAACACAATCAAGACAGACTAGAAAAACCACAAATGTCTATTGATGAAGTGAAGGCAGTGGATGCCCCAATATATGGTGGAAATGGAGAATTTATCATGAAGATAATGATTGGTACAACATCCTGGCCACCAGAGGTGACCTGACATGGACGTAATGCAAGCCCTGCAAATTTTTAATATGTCTTGTCTAGGTACGGTCAAGACCATTAAAAAATGGGAAATAAAATGTTTTCTATACTTACCATTGATCCAAGTGATCACAGTAGATGTAAGCGGAGAACCATGCACACACCACCAGAGAGTTCGAGCTGCGGTTCATCAGATTGTGAACTCTACACTCTCTAAATGTATCTACATCAGGGTTATTTGCTACACCAACACTTGGATTTTCACAGTCTAATATGACTAATATTCCTTATAATGGCACAAATGTTGCTACACATTCACTTTGTATAACACAAAAAACATGTTTAACCATCTCAACCAGTTTCGCTCTCCGCCTTTTCCCTAGTACAAGCATCGATTGCTATTTTTTAGAGTCTACCTTCTTTGTCACTCCCCAATGAGTCTCATGTCTTTTTGAGTTTTTGAGTTTTTCATTTTAGGTTTTCCCATTTCCATGTTTCAAACTATCACATTTTGTTTTTTTGATGTAGGTAGGCATTTTGTTTTTGTGATGTAGGTAGGCATGAGAAGACCATTATCGCTTGCAGCATGGAATAAGCATGGATGAAGCGTAGACGAGTGTCCTTGTTGGAGCATGGTGGCACATGATGCCAACTTAACCAAGTTCGCATGACATGCCCCATCCTTATTGCAGAGCCCTGCAACAATTTTAGTGTAGATTGTAGGCATTATCAGAGAATTCATTGCAGATTGTCAGAGCATCCTATCTAGGAGGATCTTAGTGGCCACCCACCTATTTCGACTGGCTCAAAACATTTTTTCGCAACTTATTGTTTTTAATAGTTTTTCGAGTCCCAAAATTCTGGGGCCATTTTGAGGGCCTAAACTACGTTTTTTCAAGATCGGGGACCTCAATGATAGCCAAAGGATTTTATTGATCGCCCTAAATGAATATCTTTGTCAATACCTTTCCAACTAACTACCATGTGCGCTAAAATCATATGCAAAAGTTACGACCCTGAGAAGTTGATGTACTAAGTTATCCCATTGGAGTCCACATAAATTTTGGTGCTTCATCTCCTAGGGTTAGGTTTTTCGATGTATAGGGTTTTGGCATTCATGTTTATTGTAAAAGGATCTTCAGAGCCTCATTGTACAAATCTTCTTTTGAATGAGTGTATACGTCACATCTCTTCTCAAAGATAAGTTGCCACCATTCTAGCAAGCTTATTTTGAGTCTGAATTTTACAGTTTTCAACATATTTCTTATTTAATAGAAGTCAATTTTTATTATATTTCTTTTATTGTTCATTGTTTCTTTGTGTTAATATTATAATCCATGTTTTCATTTCATTAACAAAACAAATATTGCATACCAAAGAGATTTAAATCCAATCATATATAGTTTAACCACTAAAAAATTTGACATTACAAATTTCATAAATATGAAAATAATTTTTCTTTTCATAATAAATCAAATTAATATAGTGTGTCAACTAAACTTTGTATAAAAGTTGATGAGGTGAGTGAAATAATAGAAGGTTAAATTATTTTGAACCAAAACCCATCAATTAATACAACAAAATAGACCAACTAATATGCAGTCAAAGGATGGATGTTGACCACGAGGAAAAAACTAAATTCTCTCTCAGAAAACATGCACAAACATGCATTAATAGAAGAATCCAATATAAAAATGTTATATACATACTTCATATAATGAAAACAAAATTTGACATACTCTTCAATGAGTTTTTCAATATGGAATTCATGGTTCACAACTACTCAGAAAATAAAAATGGCAAATGGCAATGAAGAAGTGAATGATAATACTACGAACTTTTAAAGAAATTCTTCAAATCCTTTTCATCTTGATGAAGACTATGGCATCCTATTCATGTAGATAGTAGTTCATTCCATTTTTATAAATCACTTGTTTTCTGTTATATAGAAAATACACATACTTATTGCACTTATTCTACACTTTCATAACAACAGGCCACCAATAGAATTGGAACTCTTTTTGTGCCATAAAAATATAAGTATTTAGATCACAATAAAAATATAAGTATTTAGATCACAATAAAAATATGAAAAAAGAAATAGATGGTACATCAATGAAGGAAGTATTTATTAATTTTTTTTGTTTGAGTTCCTCAACTTTATCATAATATTTTAAAAGATAGTATAATTTTAAGAAAATAGTTTCTTGAGTTAATATATATTATGTTTGAGTTAATATGTATTCTGTGTTTTAAAATATTGTATTTAAATAAAATATTATATTTTTAGATAAGAATAGTTTAAATTCTTGAAATTATTCATTTAGATATTTAGTTCCACGCAAGTTTCGATATACATAATAATTTTTTTTAAGTTTAGGATCATTCAAACTAAATTATAATTGTAATTATGAATGTAATTAGATAAAATCAATTTTAACTTTACATATATTAAGTATTAAGGGCACATAATATTAATAAATAGAGAGATAAGAGAAAAATAACCATCACAAATAACACACAAAATGGGGTTGATATTTCATTCATGCTTAGTTAAAAGGAGAAATCATTACACCAATTTCAAAAAGCTCTTCGTGAGATTCTACATTTTAACAAGAGGGATCTCAAGCATTTTCAGGAACATGGAAAGCCAAATGTTTGAGAATCCTCTTAATTTTAACTACAATGGTATGTTTTGTCACAACTCAACCATCTCCATCTTGACAACGATTTCTTGATATCTTTTCCAATGAATCAACATCATTTTCTTGCAACCCAAGATAAAACACCACCACAATTTCTCTAACAATATTAGTTACATAAACACCAACTACATGTGAAATACATGAACATTCTCACCACAAACATCAACCTTCCTACTAGCATACAATACACGCGACATATAACCCTTTTCTTCTTCATTATTAGGAAATAAACCTAAAGAAAAATTACAATGGAGAGCTAAAGGGATGTTTACCACTTTCACATTATTCATATTAAATTTCCTGAGTATCTTCTCCACATACTTTTGTTGTGATAACTAAATCTTACCATCTTTCCTATCTCTATGTATCTCCATGCCCAAGATTTGTTTTAGATGCTCCTAGATACTTCATACCAAATGTCCTAACCAAATGAGCCAACTTGATGATCTCAACCATGCTTGTGCTTTCTACAAGCATAACATATATCACCAAGATAATGAATATACCATAAACACAATGGTTATACCCACTTCTTGTAAAATTTGGCTCACTATGAAGGAATCAAACATCTTGTATCATTGCATGGGTACCTTAGGCTATACAATGATTTCATGAGTTTGCAAACAAATATCCCTTTGCCATCCTCAAAAACTACTAATTGTTCCATGTACACATCTCCACTACTAATGATGATTTGTGGGTAATAGGATCCCACAATTTACATCCCTCAACTCCATCACCATAACAAACAAAGATGCACTTCCTTAACCGAATCCGGCCAAGATAGCCAAGTGAGCCTTCACCTCTTAGCACTAGGATAATGTCAATGCTTCATTACATGCAATACATGGGCTCATGAGCTTCCAAAAACATGTACCAACCAAACTTCTCTAAAAAAATAGGGTATCCAAGAATACCACATGCTCTCCCTATCATGTCGGTCATCTAGACTTTAAGGGTGATATTTAAAACCTGTGGTACACATGCCTAAACGAGATTTACAAGTGTATGCCCATTTACATTAAAAAAACTTTCTCCTTGCCATTGCTTTAACCTCCATCACCAACACTCCTCTCGAAATTATTTTCCAAGTAGAAGCACCACCATCCCACCATCCCCATAGTCAAAAGTCAAAATGACTCCCTACACCAAAACACTCCAACACCGTAGCCAAACTCCCCACCAACCTCGATTGCTTTCCAAGCTTCTTAACACAACAAGGAACCTTTTGTACTCAAACCACACACAACATGTGTAAAGCATACCCTACAATCCAAACCTTGATAGTCATCCAAGGGTTCACATGTGGGCCAAGGCGACCTTCCAACTATCCGAGGAAAAATAAAAGAGATCCAAGATACACATAGGATATATTCTCCTTTCGGCGTTGGCCACAAACTATGGCTGTACCTCCTCACAAACTCAAACTCAAACATAATTCTCCAGAAATATAGCCGAAAACGCCTTCAAGGTTCAAACTTGATCGACCCACTCAACTCATAATGCATCCATTTAATAATGTTAAACAACTCAAGTTGTACATCCATCTCATTTGGAAGAATAAGAGGTGCACGCTTCCTATCCCTGCACCACCTGGTGTTGTCTGCTTGAAAGTGAGAGGGCAAGTGGATCCTTATCGTGTTCAAGAGAAATCGATGAGGCGAATGAACTGTTGTTCAGAAGGTGAAGTCTCCCTGCGTGAGGTGTAGTTTAAATATTTTTGGATTACCGAGTAATTTGTTTCAGTTAAGTTTTTTATATTGAATGCAGCATCATTGGTTATATGTAAGTACTAACATTTAGTGTAAAAATAATGCATTCACTGTTAGCAATTTACTGTTTAGTCCAATCGTCATATGATATATCATATTTTCGCAGTGATAATAGAGATCTGTTTTATAAAAAAGTTATTATATAAGTGCTTGGATCTGTCTTACCACTTTTAGGTTTCTCGGAGCAACTTCGCATTTGTATGTCTCTTTCAAGTCGCAAAACTAGGCAAGAGGGGTGCTGCAGGAATGGTGATCTCTAACTTGTTACTAAAGACTAAGTAAATCGAGCGGTAGATAGCTCTCAATGTGCCCATCCAAGCTTCTGTTACTATTTCAAGTATCAACAGTGGGCAAGAGGGTCCTGCATGAATGGTGATCTCTAACATGTTAGTGTTACTAAATACTGGGTGAACCCAATAGTAGATAGCTCTCTTTGTGCCAATCCAAACTTCTATTACTATTACATAGAAATTAATCTTTGAGATTGAGTGATTTGAGTTAATTTGCACATTATTACCTATTAAAGACTCCAATCTACCCAGAGAAGCACCCTTAGGAAGTAGAGTTGGGTCGATGGTGGCACCTCAAACTTTCCAAGTGTATCCCATCCCCACAACACAGTATTGAAAATCACTGCAATGATTCAGTTGATGTTGAGGGTACTCCAATAATAAGATCGAGATAAGGATTGCCATAATACGAGTATTCAATAGTGGTTGGTCGATCCTCGACTTCTGTTTCACTGAAGTCCAAGTCTAAAGCACCAAATGGTGGGAAAATCGGGTGTGCTTGTCAATCTCCCATATCTATAACCTGGACTACATAGAGAAGTCCCCAAATCCGATAGTTTTGTGAGGGATATTTTACCAATAAATTAAAATAACCGCTGCACGACTGATTACGGTAAAGTGAAAATGGCCAACATGTAACTTGTATCAAACTCTGAATCCAAATCATAAAGATTCTGTATTTCTTCGGGATCACAGTTCTGATGGTCCCCTGGAACTACCACATGGCAGAGAAAATCATACCACTAATACAAATATAGTTGAAAAGGTTCACTAAACTATAACACTTATTCAAGGAGGATCTCTCTCCTCACCAAAAATCTCATTCCAGCTTGAAACTGTTTAAACTATTGATATAATTGAGTGTACAATGTACATATTTTTTTCTTCAAGAAATTCCAAATGTAATAGAATAAATAGGATTGCATTTATGTTTTTTATTAATTTTCGAAAAGGTGATACCTTGAAGATTGTTGATATTCATTAAAGATTTTTGTGGTCATATCATTTCCACCGACACATCATGAGGAAGTAAATTGCACCGGGGAGATGACCATAATTCGATTGTGACTAATCGCTGTCAACTCGCAAGTGACTCGCTAGTCTCCTTTACCAGTCAAATGAAAATCTCCACTAGTGATGAGGCTGGCCTGGTCACAAGAGGAACTGTACAAACACATATGTTATCAACAAGCTCGTCGTCATTAAGTTTTATAATATAAATATTCTCACCTTTTCGCTAATTCTTGATCACTTAGTCTTCTACTATACTGGAAAGCTCTTCGTAATTAAGTTTTATAATATAAATATTCTCACCTTTTCGCAATTTCTTCAATCACTTGGTCTTTTAGTAAGTTAATTGGGGAGCAATCTTCTTTCTCTAGTTTCGTTTTTCAGGTAAAAAAGTGGGTCTGTATCTTACCAGATTTTCAGGGTAGTTTGAGTTTTACATGGATCAAGGTTCCATGCATTTCATAACCTTACTTCAAGGATTATGTCCCATTTTAAACCAACCCAGATGCTCAAAAAATAGATCAGAATTCTAGATTAACCAAAAATTTAAAAACAAACAACAAAAAAACCTACCAAAAAAATAATTAAAAAAAAGAAAATTACTCCAGAATTAATTCACTCCCACTCTCACTCTCTACTATTCTCACTCCCTACTATACTAGATATCAACATCGACTTGCACTGTTTGAGCGGTCTCTTGCTGTAATTTATGTGGAAATTTTAGATACAATTTATGTGGAATTGTTTGTTGCTTTCTCATTTTGTAATTTATGCAGAATATTAAGCATCTGATTGACCTGGACAATTCTTATGTTAAATGTTAGCCTCAACTGTAATGACTTGACTTTTACTTTTTAACAGTTCAATGACCAATTTTCAACATTAAATCTATGATTTACTGTATAATCCGAATTCCCATGGTAGTAGGTTCGCCTTTCACAGGTTGGCTGTTTTGGTTATACAATTTATGTGGAATTGTTTGTTTCTTTCTCATTTTGTAATTTATGTAGAATATTAAGCATCTGATGAACATGGACAATTCTTATGTTAAATGTCAGCCTAATCCGAATTCCCATGGTAGTAGGTTTCCCTTTCACAGGTTGGCTGTTTTGGTTATACAATTTATGTGGAATTGTTTGTTGCTTTCTCATTTTGTAATTTATGTAGAATATTAAGCATCTGATGAACATGGACAATTCTTATGTTAAATGTTAGCCTCAACTGCAATGACTTGACTTTTACTTTAACACTTCAATGATCAATTTTCAACATTAAATCTATGACTTGCTGTATAATCCGAATTAGTCTCAACTGCAATGACTTGACTTTTACTTTTAACACTTCAATGATCAATTTTCAACATTAAATCTATGATTTAATGTATAATCCGAATTAGTCTCAACTGCAATGACTTGACTTTTACTTTTAACACTTCAATGACCAACTTTCAACATTAAATCTATGGTTTAATGTATAATCCGATTCCCATGGTAGCAGGTTTCCCTTTCACAGGTTGGCTTCTTTGGTTATACAATATACTTTGATGACTTTCTTGATTATGCCTCTATTTTGTAGCTATTTGGATTTCAAAATTCATACCATTCATTTCATATTAATACTTCATTTTGATTTTTTTTTTTTTTTAATTTAGTGGTTGATTTTGGAGCATAAAAGTTTTAATATTTTGTTTTTTGGAAATTTAAAAGAATTATAACTTATAAGTTTTAAAGTTTTAAACAAAATTTTCAATTATTAATTTTCATATTTTGTAAGATTGTTACATATTTTTAATGTACAATGGTATGTTGTGTATTAACCAAGGAAATGATGGAGACTAGAGTCACTGAAAACAAGAAAAAGAATAATGGTGTTTGTGAAGAACAAATGTTCACATTGTGCAACAATGTGTTTAAGGGAAGTTACACTAGGNATCTTACAAAATATGAAAATTAATAATTGAAAATTTTGTAAGATTGTTACATATTTTTAATGTACAATGGTATGTTGTGTATTAACCAAGGAAATGATGGAGACTAGAGTCACTGAAAACAAGAAAAAGAATAATGGTGTTTGTGAAGAACAAATGTTCACATTGTGCAACAATGTGTTTAAGGGAAGTTACACTAGGGTTTGACACCATCTCTTGTTGATATATGGTGAAGGGGTTAAAGGTTGCACATGTGATCTTGAAAAAAGGATGGAGTTAAAGAAGATTCACATGAGTTCCTTAGGTGTTAGTCAAACCAGTGAACAATGTTTGTCCTTTTAAGGTGTACCTAGAGTTGTATCATCCTCCAATGATACAAAAGATTCGGTGAATCAAATTCCACTAAACCAAATTGAATCTACGGGGCGTATACTTTCATGAGGAGTAAGAGTTTTATTGGTGTCATTGTTGAACAAATTCATAAAATGTACAATGTGGTGGATAGGGATGAGTCTAATGATGTTGTAGTTGATTTTTTTTTATGGAAAATGGTATTTCATTTAATGCCACTCGTTCAACATATTAAAAAATAAATGGTGAGAAAAATCATAGTTGTTGGGCCAATATATACACCCCTAGGTTACAAGAAAATGAGGACATCATTGTTAGATAAGGGGGCGACAAGAATGAAAGGGATTCTGGGGGACCTCAAACAACATTGGATTCTTATAGGGTGTTGAATAGTCATGGATGGTTGGTAATAAATTCAAAAAATACCATTATTGAATATTATTGTCACATCCTCGATGGGAAGTTCTTTTTTAAGAGAAATTGATTGTAGTGGAAAACATAAGGATGCTACCTTCATGTTTGAGGTGTTGAAGGTTGCAATTGATGAGCTTGGTCCTTCGAATGTAGTACATGTAATCACATATGAAACACTTGTTTGTAGAGCAACATGATTGATGATCCAAAGTTGATGTAGGCATATTTTTTGGACTCCTTAATCTTTACATGCCCATAAAAATGTCCTCAGAGACATTGGGGAAATATCTTGTATTTCAAAATTCATTTCAAATGCAAGAGATGCATAAATGTTCATTTGCAACCACCATGCGTCATTAGCAATATACATGATGAAATCAAGGAAGCAATTTTTAGAGCGTGCAGAAGCAAGATATGCCACATGTACTTCATTCTACTTCAATGTATGATTGAGGTGCATTCATCCTTACAAGCCACCTTTTTTTTCTCGAGAGTGGAATTCATGGTCCTAGTCTAAATAAGGTCAAGCCAAGAAGAGAAGAGATATTCTTCTTGATGAAGAATGGTGGTATGATTGTAGATATGTTACTTCTTTCACAACTCCAATTGTGGGTTGATTAGGTATGCAGATTCTAATTTCCCTACTCTTTTGGAAACATATAAATGTATGTGTAGCATGGTGGGCAAGGTAAGAGACATAATTCATTAAAAAAACCCGTCTTTGGATTTTTTCTAAGAAATTCATAATAAAATAGACAAGAAATGGCTCAAAATCAATACTTCTCTTCATGCGGCTGCATATGCCCATAATCCAAAGTGGTATATGCAGAGATCAAATATATTTATACCCATTGATGATGAATGAGTAAATCATGGGTTTCTTAATTCCATAAGCAAGATGTATACTCTTGATGAAGCACGTTTGACGCAGAAACAATTTGTTGATTTTGGTACCTTATGTCCCCGTGCATGCATTCACTCAATATGCAAATAAGAACATCAATATGTATGCACAAAAGAATCCCATTGGATGGTGGAGAATGTATGGGGGGGGTACAAGATCTTAGACAAATTTCCTTGCACTTGTTATCTCAAGTTGTTATTTTCTCAAAAGTGGAAAGGAATTGGTCCACCTATAGTTTTAACCACTCCATTAAGAGGAATAGGCTTACCTCGAATATAACAGAGAAATTGGTTTATGTGCATAGTTTTCTTCAACTTTGTTCAAGGGATATACCTAACTATTTAGAAGGACCTGCATCATGGTTGGATGTCGATGTTGAATATGTTACTTAGATTGGTGATGATGAGGATAATCCTTCATCAAATGCAAGATTAGTTGGCATACTCTTAGATGACATTGCATTTAATCTTGGTGATGATGATGATGGTAATGATGGAGCTGATGGAGTTGGAGTGACCAATGAAGCTCAAGTTTATATGGATAGCCTTGTGGATGGAGAACACACTTTATGATAACCTTAATTGTTAATGATATAGTTTGAGCCTTGGTCTTTGTACATTTTTGGACTATGAAGTACTTTGGGAATTTTATCATTTTTGAACTATATGTTACTTTCAGAATTTTACCAATATAATGTTGGTGCTATTGTTTCTTAAACTAAAATATACTCTTACGAATAATTTAAAAGCATAAACATTTATCTTTAATATTTAATATTTATGTTCTAAGTTACTAATTTACTAACTAAGTTATTTGTAGATTGTTTAATCATTTAGAAATTTAAAGACATACATACATTGTCAAATCACATTTTTAATATTTTATTGTTTTTAAAGTTTTCAAATTCATCTTTAAGGTGTTTCAACTTTCAACTTTGATTTGATGGATTTGGATAATAAAACATTCTTGCAGTCGTGAAACTTGACAATGAAAATAATTGTCCAAAATATTTATGCAATCTATGCTGAGTAATAAGTAATGTTTAGGGGAACCTACCATAGGGTAGCTACCCATTTTATATGAAACAAAGGGCATGGGAATAAAAAATGTAATTTTTCTTAAGAGGAACTCAATGAAGTGTTATTAATTTCTAATGGATGTCAAGTTAGATTTGAAGTGATACCTAATCAACATGAAGCAAACAATCAAACAATCATTGATGGAATTTTAGTATTTACTTGTCACATTTCTATGGAGCTTTGAAGTTTGAACTTTTTGGATTTCTCCACCATTTATAGTATCCAAAATCAGTGAAAATGGGGAAATCCCAAATTTTCCAACTTCAAAACACCATAGAAATGTGACAAGTAAATACTGAAATTCCATTAATGATTGTTTGCTTCACGTTGATTAGGAAGCACTTCAAAGTTAACTTGATGTTGATTAGCAATTAGTAACACGTCATTGAGTTTCCCTTAATAACAATGACATTTTTTTTAATCTTGTGGCCTTTGTTCCATATAAAATGGGCACCTGCCCTATGGTAGTTTCCCCTGAGTTTAATGACAAACTTGAAGAGTGGTTTTTTATCCAAATCCATTAAATCAAAGTTGAATGTTGAAACACCTCCAAAGGAATTTGAAAAAATTAAAAGAAATAAAATATTAAAAATAAAATAAAAGTATATGACAATGTATGGATTTCTGATTTCCAAATGATGAAAGGATGTAAATAACTTAGTAATGAAAGGATGCAAATAACTTAGTTAGTAAATTAGTAAAGATAAACGTTTATTCTTTTAAATTATTCAAAAGGCTATATTTTAGTTTAAGAAACAAAACACCCACATCATATTGATATTCATATGGGTAAAATGCCCAAAGTAATAAATAGTTCAAAAATTAACAAAATGCCCAATGTACTACATAGTCCAAAACCTGAAAAAATGACCAAAGTAAAACATAGTACAACTCTATTTGTTCTCTCCATATACTAGTTTTCATTAAGGGAATATACAACCAGATTGTGACATCCCCAAAAATAAATTATTTTTAAGTTTGAAATTTCTTAGGAAATTAATTTTCATTTTTTGTAAATTCGAAAATGGAATTTTTTTTCCATTTATGGCAATTCTGAGTTCCAAATTTAGTTAAGTGTAATTAAGGATTATCACTGTTGGGCAAAGATGTGATTTGAACCAACTAACTACTTGACTATGAGACTTGTATGAAACATAATATTTTTATTTTATTACTAATGGAAAAATGGAACAACCATGTTGAAATTAGCTGACCATGACTCCATGAGTGGGGAACATGTTGGAACTACCTCAGGGATGATTGTTACAAGTGGAAAATCAAGAATTTGGCCATTGGAAGCCCCTGAAAATCAGGGATTTGGAAAGCTGCGAAAATTCCCAAGAGGAACAATACCTAGGGACTTTGGCTTTGGATACATAGCATATTTGAGGAGGCATGATGCTGCCAAGTATGCTAGGAAAGGATGGTTCTCTTTATTTTATGAACACTAAATTCTGAGTGTGAGGCAAGGAGAAGTTGCTGAGACTAAAAGACTATTGATGAGGTGGAGTTCAAAGTTTTCCCTCATAGATTCATGGTCAGGCTAGGGGGTGAGTGGAACAAGTGACTTTGGTTGTTCCATTCTTAGGCTGGGAGGAACGTGGTTTTTTCCTTTATTTTTTAGCGGACTAGTTCAGATATGATCCTCTACTCTTTTCTGGTTATAGATATCTCTCATGTTTTTAAATGGCGGTTAGAATGCATATATATATATATATATATATATATATGTTGTTGGATGAATTATTTTCTGTTGAAGTCCTTTCTAATTCAAGAATCCTTTCAGATTTAAATTATTTAAAAGAGGATATCTATATATCTAGTATAATCGTTGTGTGAATTCTTTCTATGAGTTAAATTAAAAATGGATGGAATAGGCATAGGATAAAACCCTGCTAGTCTTAAGTCTATGCTTGAATAAGACTTCATGTATATAGTTGTATACATATATTAATTATGAGTGGAACCGGAAAGTTGTGAATACAACATCACACTTCTAGTGGAAACCAAGTCAGATCATTTTCCCTTTTGGACCATAGAGATCTAGTAATTTCATAAGTGTAGAAACAATTTTGAAGGAATCCTTTATACTCGCTTATTACTGTACTAAGTTATAGAGGTTAATAACACTGCTATACTACCAATGTGTGGAAAATATAATGGAAAACGACCGTATAACTAGTAATAAGAATTCTGGAAAGGTAAACAAAAATTCAAGGAAACAAATCGAATCCCTTTAATACAAACAAGATTTTGAAAGGAAAAAGAAATATTATGAACTCATCCAATAGAAGTACGAAAACCCTTTTGTTTTCATGAACATTCATAGTTGGATAAACTCGAAATACGATAATTTTATTAACGGGGAATAAATTATTGAAATAATATTGGATAAAGGAAGTGATAGTACAAGTGAAGTGTTCTGAGTATAACATTATAGAAGTAACAAAACATAAACCTATTTTCTGGAAATTTATAGGTTGGCACACCTTCTTATAAATAGTCTAGGTGTTATAAAGAACCATAACATTATGTAGACGGAATTTAAATTCGCTACCCTGGTATTTCAACTTCACATAAAAACAAGAGAAGGAATTCCAGGAATTAAACCCCTTCAAAGTTTAAAATACAAATCCAATCAGATCAAAAAATCCAAGTGCGTCCAATCTTGTGCAAGTATTGCATTCTATTTCCAACACTGGAGTATCAACATAAGATAGGGTTTACCCTTAACCAACTGATACAGGAAATTAGGACGGGATTTCATTATAAATGATAAAATTGGAAAGATCCTTGGTATTCTTTTCTAGAAACTAGAAAAGCTAAGTTTGAGAGGTACTATGCATGGAACCCAAACACATTTCGCACGAATGATAGGGAACGGCCTCCAGAACCTTGTGGGGTCGATATCTATGCGATAATTAGTCATTATAACCATTAGTAAAACATACCAAAATAAAGATAACCAAAACTTTTAACAGAACAATGAATGAAGGCAAATGTAATTCCAAAATAATACTTAACTCATGAGTGGAGTCTGGCGTCGTTCCCTTGTCGCGTTTTGGTTTTATGAGTGTCTGAAGTCTATAGGAGGATGGTCCAAGTATTCCTGATGGATACCCTCGCATCAGTAGGGTCCCGTCATTAGTGTTGATACCAACCATAAATCCATTACTTTATGAAAGTAAATAATCAGTAGTGCTAACATTTCAACATATAAAACTGTATAAGACATGTTGTGCGTATAAGACGAAGACACTGTGTAAATGTTACATGAAGTACAAAGAGACTATAGCTAAGTGTAGGGTTTTAACCCTTCCTGAAAAAAACAGCAGAGGGTACTTATAAATCAACAGTAACTACAAAGATAACCTACTACTGAATCTAATGGCATATACTAATCACAGATCCACGACAGTGACAAGAATTTCTACAAGCTCAAACATTATGTTGTAGGTTATTTTGTTAAGGGACTACTCGAAAACCATATAAGTCACATTTTAAATGGCACCGGACGGGAAGCTAATAGCCATGAAGAAAGAAGTATATGCATAAGAATGGGATAAGGTTTAATGAACCTCATAGTAAGGTGGACTCATCTTTTGAAATTGAGAAAGACAGAACTTGTAGTGTGTTATATTATACACAGTAAGATTTTTCTTTGCCAATAAAGTCTTGCTTAGCCTCATGAAGATTCAGTATTAGGCCTCAACTTTTGACAATAGAGGGACTGTAAGGAGTAATGATAACAAGAAGTTACAAAACCCCTAGATATTGAAAACATACATGAAAAACTATGCAGATGCATTGTCAAATAAAACAAGAGGGGAAATGTCGAGACCTTTAGAGAGAATGAGAAGGAAACGACCGAATAATACAGCTTCTCCAAGAATGGGGACAATCCAGAAGGAAATGACAAGAGATAACAATAAAGGGAAGTTTACCTTAAAATGTATAACAAGAGTTACAGAACAAGTTATCGCTTTCACTGTAACGATTTTTCCAAAGAACCACTCTTTTATTAAACCATAGTATTATGTTAAAAGACTTACCAGGGAAGACAGACTACGCTGCCTATCCCACTGGATAGCGACCTCCAAGTCAACAGTCTCCCCTGTTGAGAAAATGATACATAGAGCCATTCGTAGGGTCTCACAATGACAAAAGAAAATTTGTTTAAACCTAAGAGAAGCCCTTGCGATGTCGAGTTAATACTGAAGGTACAAGGGTTGGTCGGGCCATGTGATGGGGCCGAGTTGGAACGAGTATATTGGAGGAAGTATTGGGGAAATCCATCGAAACTCATACACGCAGGACCACCATTAATGGCTAAGTGCATAGTTTTAACTCCTCATGACAAATACACATTCCTTCCCATGTCAAGAAAAAACACGTAGTTAACTTAATCCCTTCATGACACGACTATATGGGGATACTTTCTTCCTAAGTGTTTCCTTAGATTTAACTTTTTGTTTTAGTAAAGACTTCATTGGGACTATTCTAGTTAAGTCAGAGTTAACGAGGATTAGGATGAGAACTCATTACCTGAACGCCTTTAGGTGAATGTACTTTGATATCACATCACTAACCACTATTAATTCATAAAGGAAACCATTTAATAACTTGACTATACAATGATGCCAAGTGTATATTTCTAGACCACATAGTTTCATCCAAGGGGTATAGTCTCGACCCCATGATTTCTATATGGTAAGTGCATTATATTTCAAGGACAAATTGTTTAGACTTGTGCGCAAACATAGAAACCTCATGTCTAGGGAGAGGTTAGGACTACGAGTCCTAAGTGTAAAATCTACTATATAGATATATATATGTACATAGAGGAGTAGGTTTGAGACCAAAGGAAATTGCTAGAATCTTTGGTGATTTATCCTTATAAGTATTCTACCCAATGTAAGTTAGACTGATGTAGGAATGACATCACGTGATGGGGTTAACTTAAGTTACCTCACTGAGATTTATAATGGGAATGAAGATCTCTTTCTTTTACCAACGAATATAAATGAAATTAGAGATTAATGTACCATATAATTTTATTTTTTATGGCAAATTTGAGGTACATGACATATGGTATCAGAGAGGAGGTTACAACACTTGGACCTTGAAAAGGGACAAATTAATACTTAGCACATATTTCTGTCTGTTTTAAACTAACAAATCATTCTTTTACAAACATACAACTCTTTTTTTGTTTTGTGTTAATCATGGAAGCCCAAGATGACGTAGAAATCAGACTAGATGAGAATCCTGAACAAAGACCTCCTGAAGATCCGAGACAAAATATTGATAGAAGCTCACCCATTGAAGTTTTAGAAATGATGAGGAATCTCATTGTTGAGATGCAAGTTTTCAAAGCAGACAACGAGAAACTGAAGAAGGTACAACAAGAACAACATGAAATAAATGAAGTCCTGTTGTGTAGTATAAATACAAAGAAAATCACAAAGGATGATAACCATGAAGAATAAGTCAGTAAAATGGCCTCCAAGAATTCTGGTCCTGAAGCAGAAAAAGGGGGCAGCTGATGCAGGAGCATCGCCAACACATCAAGCGAGCCAGTGTGGAAGCGGAGGACAGCTGGATAAGCCAACACAAATTTTTTGAAAATGCTTTGGGACTGTTGCGCAAATCTTAAATGAGTCATTTAAGAAAGGAGCGCCTTTGTATATTGTAATGGACCTTAAGTGGATAGCTCTCGTCCTTTAGGTAGATACTCGACATTTAATATAGTTAATGCTGGTAGATAGGATTTTAATTTTAGATTTGATAGCTTAGAGTTCGAGAGGGAAAACGGATATAGACACCCTCATTGTATCATTGTAACATTAGATAGAGCATTCAAAAGGAGAGAAAGAAGAGAACTGTGTGAAGAACACCCATGTACAGGCATTTGAATTAATAGAAGAAAACTTTGATTCAAATCCATGGTTTTGTGTTGTTTCTCTGTGTATTGATGTTATGTTCCTGAATGTTTGCTTTCTGTCATACATTTGCTTTTATGTGCTGTGTATGTGATTTCATAGTTAAATTGAAGTCTGTGAGGAAGAGTGAATGAGTTTCAACTATTTCTCTAATTGAGCCAGAGGATTCCTCCAAGGAGTGCAGTTGAATCGTCCGCAAGGAGTGCGTTGACATAAGGGTTCAATTAGAGATAACTTTTGTTGCCATTCATCTCAGAAGTGCAGTGGCACAGTGCCGTGCAAGGGGTGCGCAGGCCAGGAAGAAGTCTCAGGGTTGCGAACTCGGACAAGGAGCTGAAATATTTCTGCCACAGGAGTGCACAAGATTGAGAGACTTCAACACTCAGTCGAGGTTGAAGGGTTGTCGCAAGGAGTGCATGCAAGAGGTTTCCAAGAAAATTGAAGTCGCGAAAAATCTCAGGGGGAATAGACCTTCGAGTTCACTGAAGGATAAGCGCAGGGAAGCTGCAATTGGAAGTCCGAAGGAAGAGACACAGGTTGGTGAGTGGGTGAACGAGGCTCGTGGGAAGGCACTTCTTCATTTCACAGAATCATCAAAGGGAGAACGGATAGACAAAATCTTTGGAGGAGATTTCACAAAATTCCGTGGGCCGTTGGATCTAACGGAGGTGCGAGGAGGTTACAGCGCAAGTGTGGAAAGGTTCTAAGTTCACGAGGGGCAGAGCCGTTGATCCAAGTCATCCAGGGCCGTTGGATTATTCACGAGATCGCCTATCGGGATCTCGTGAGATAAGTGTCCAAGACTTGGTAACAGGAATCGCGATATTGTGATACGCGATATCCCGACGGTTACGTAAATAGTGTGGGCCATAGGAGTTGGTGACGTGGACATGTGACGTGGGTTATCAGGGTTTCGCAGCGAAAGTTCCGAGCATTGGACATCAGGATTCTCGATTCTGCGAAGTCCGAAGTCCCAACGAGATTAGGGATCGTTGAAGAGTCAACTCACGATCGTATCGGAGTTTCGGCGCATCGGACTCGGGAGTCGGAGAACCGAATGCTTGATATCGCGAGTAGCGAAGATGCGATAGGAGAAGGGCGAAGTCAGCATTGATTTGTATCGACGTTCGGGGACTCATAAGATTCACACCCAACCACTGGCCTTTGAACTCGCGAAGTCATGAGTTTCGATCTTCCAATAAGTAAAGGGAGGGGATCGCGCGTATAGATCTGTGGGTGCATATTTCCTGATAGGGAAATAGAAGAACCTTGGTGTTCTTCGGGCCGAGTAAAGAAGAAGATCCTGCGAGAGCAGACATGCCTGCGGGTGCGGCTGCGCCAGGTGTGGTATCAGAGCAGGAATATCTCTTTTCTTTCTGTAGCAGAGAAGAAGAGGAAATTCACCATGCCGCCCAGGAGAGAAAGACAATCACCTGATCCAGAGGATAGGGAGGTGCGGAGAAGAGGCAGGTAGGTGGTCAATTCAGAAATGGAGAGACAGATGAGAGATCTCTGAGAAAGACTCGAGGACATGGAGACAGCTCAAAGATGCACAGCTAGTGCAGGGGATCTGAGTGATTCCGATAGTGAAGTTGAAGATGAACGTGAGGAGGAAGTTGCAGCCGAGGATGCAGCGAATGAAAGTCTAATTAAAGTTATTGCCAGGATGGTTGCAAAGGTGAAGATGGATATTCCAGTCTATGAGGGAAATCTGGATGCAGAAGAGCTACTAGATTGGATTAGAGCTCTTGACACCTACTTCAATTACGAAGAGATCGAAGAGGACAAGAAGGTCAAGCATGCTATAACGTGCTTGAAAGGACATGTAGCCTTATGGTGGGATGAGCTACAAGTTGACAGACACTGCAAAGGAAAGCAGAAGATGAAGAGCTGGGACAGAATGATTGCGAAGATGAAAGCGAAGTTCATCCCGAGAGACTACCAAATTTCTCTGTTCAGGAGGATGCAGAACCTGAGACATAAGCTGATGACAGTGAAAGAATACACTGAGGAATTCTATCGACTGAACATCGGGGCAGGTCATCGGGAGAGCGATGATGAGAAGGTTGTTAGATATCTAAATGGTCTGAGATATGACATTCAGGATGAATTGAGTATGGTAACCATACGAACGGTGGAGGATGATTATCAGATGGCTCTGAAAGATGAAGAGAAGCTGAGCCGTAAGAAAGGTCAGCGAGGGTGAGGCAGGAGCCAGCCAAGAGGAAAAGTAGTTGCCCAAGAGAAATACCAGAATCCCAAAGAGGAATGGAAGAAACCTCAGGGTAAGATTGAGAGAGGTGGAAACTCACAGAGAGGGCCATATGTTGAGAAGAGAGGGCAGCATACAGAGTAGAGCGAAGGATATGCTGATGCAAACACTTTTCCTCGTACCAGAGGTAGAGGAAGAGGAAGAGGTAGAGTTATCACATGCTTCACATGTGGAAAGAATGGGCACAAGTCTTATGAGTGTCCAAAGAAAAAGAAGGACATTGGAGAAGCTCACATCACAGAAGCGCAGAGGCGGGATGTTGAAGCCGAAGACGCAGAAGGCAGAAGATCGCTTATGATGCGAAAAGTCCTTTTGACACCCGAGAAAGAGGTGAAAAGCTTAGTCCAAAGGACCAGACTCTTTAGGATTGCTTGCAAGACCAAGGACAGGGTATGCAAGGTCATTGTTGATAGTGGTAGCACGGATAATCTTGTTTCAACCGAGATGGTAGAGAAGTTGGAGCTGGAGAGGACTGATCATCCAAGCCCATACAAAGTTTCGTGGCTACAAAATGGACACCAGGTAACTGTTACTAAACAATGCTTGGTTGAATTCAAGATAGGAGGGTATAATGATAATATCTTATGTGATGTCATTCCCATGGATGTATGTCATTTATTGTTGGGTATACCATGGCAATATGACAAAAATGTGATTCATGATGGGAGAATGAACACATATACCCTGGAGAAGAATGGGAGAACCCATATGTTGCTTCCGATAAAGGATAAGGAAGTGAAGCCAGAAGTAAGCAACACAGTACTTCTCATGAGTGGGAAGGAGCTTCTTACAGAGGTGAAGAAGAAAGAAGATCCACAATTCTTTGTGGTCAGGAAACCAATGATTGTTCTGACTAGCACAAGAGTGGATGATTTGCCAGATGAAGTTCAGGAACTGCTGGAAGAGTTTGCTGATATCATAGTAGACAAATTACCCCGTTCGTTGCCACCGATGAGGAGTGTAAGTCATCACATCGACCTCATACTAGGAGCTAGTTTTCCGAATAAAGCCACGTACAGGTTAACGCCGCAAGAGAATGAAGAGGTCAAGAAGCAGGTCCATGAGTTATTGGACAAAGGATTAGTCAGGGAAAGCTTGAGTCCATGTGTTGTTCCGACAATACTCAGTCCAAAGAAGGATGGAGGTTGGAGAATGTGTACTGACTCAAGAGCGATAAACAAAATAACCATCAGGTACAGGTTTCCACTGTCGCGAATGGATGATCTGATGGATTGCTTGAGCGGGGCAAAGTATTTTTCAAAGATAGATTTGAAAAGCGGATATCACCAGATTCTCATAAGAGAAGGCGATGAGTGGAAGACAACCTTCAAAACCAACGAATGACTATATGAATGGCTTGTTATGCCATTTGGCTTGACAAACACACCGAGTACCTTTATGAGGTTGATGAATGAAGTCCTGAGGGAGTTCATCGGGAAGTTTGTCATTGTGTATTTGGATGACATACTGATTTACAGTAGATCAGTGGATGAACACCTGAAGCATTTGGCCATTATGATGAAGAGGCTACAACAGGAGAAGATGTTGATTAATGTGAAGAAGTCCTCATTTATGAAGACATATATCATTTACTTGGGATTTGTTATTTCAGTGAATGAGTTGAAGATGGATCCGGATAAGGTAGAAGTGATCAAGAATTGGCCATCACCGAGAAATATTTTCGAGGTGAGAAGTTTTCATGGTTTAGATAGTTTCTACCGGAAATTTATCAGGAATTTCAGTGGGATTAGAGCAGCAATGATGGATACAGTGAAGAAGAGGCATAAGTCTTTTCACTGGACAACAGAAGCTGAGAAGAGATTCAATCTGTTGAAGCGGAAGATCACGGAACAACCAGTGTTGGTGTTGCCGGATTTCCAGAAGACATTTCAGGTGAAATGTGACGCAAGCAGGTTTTCCATAGGAGCGATCTTGAGTCAGGAAGATAGACCAGTTGCATATTTCAGCGAGAAGCTGGATGAGGCAAAACTGAAATACTCCACGTATGATAAATAATTTTGTGCTATCATATAGGCGTTGAAGAAGTGGAGGCATTACTTGATCCCGAAAGAATTTGTATTGTACAGTGATAACCATGCACTGCAGTTCGTGACTCAATAGGAGACGTTGAATCAGAAACATGCCAAATGGGTAGAGTATATGCAGAATTTCACATTTGTAATTAAGCATATTTCGGGTACTGCTAACAAAGTGGCTGATTCTTTGAGAAGGAAGTGTTTGTTACTGCAGGAATTCAAAGTCAAAACCTTGGGTTTTGATAATCTCAGGGACATGTACGCAGGAGATGTAGATTTTGGAGAAGCGTATGAAGCAGTTGAGAATCCAGTTCTCAGAGACAGAAGCCCTTGGATAGATTATATGATCCAGGAGGGATTGTTGTTCAGAGGCAATCAACTGTGTATTCCAAAATGATCCATGAGGGAGAACTTGTTGAAAGAGAAGCACAGTGGTGGATTAGCAGGACATTTTGGCCATGACAAGACATTCGCGAAGTTGAATGAGTCATATTTTTGGCCGGGGATGTGAGCAGATGTCAAGAGATTCGTTGACAGATGAAAAAATTGCCAGCATTCGAAGGGGAGGAAGAAGAATGCAGGTTTTTATCAGCCATTGCCCATACCAGAGAGGCCATGGGAGGCAATTAGCATGGATTTTGTGCTAGGGTTTCCGAGGACCCAAAGAGGTGTTGATTCCATATTTGTGGTAGTGGATAGATTTTCTAAGATGACACATTTTATCCCATGCCAGAAGCCAACAATGCGACACACATCGAAAACCTATTTTTCAAGGAGGTCATTCGACTTCATGGATTGCCAAAAAGCATAGTTTCGGACAGAGACACAAAATTCATAGGGCATTTTTGGAGGACCTTATGGAATAAGCTAGGAACTAACTTGGCGTTTAGTTTTGCTTATCATCCTTAGATGGATGGACAAACGGAAGTGGTCAACATGATTCTGGGAGACTTGCTGAGAGGCCTAGTGATGGAGCACCATGGCAGTTGGGACCACATATTACCATAGGCAGAGTTTTCATACAATGACTCAGTGAATCGGAGTACAGGGAAAATTCCATTTCAGGTTGTATATGGAATGCAGCCGAGAGGAGTTTCTGAACTGAGGGATTCATAACAAACCGTGACTAGCAGTGCTAGTGCAGAAGAATTCACTGAGGCGATGAAAGAACTTCATGACCAGGTGAAGGAGTGAGTACAGTATTCAAGTCAGGAGTACAAGCGCAGAGCAGATCAGCATCGGAGACAACTTCAGTTTGAAGTTGGCGATCTGGTTATAGCACATTTAAGGAAAGAAAGGTTCCCGAGAAGAACATACAACAAATTGAAAATGAAGAAAATTGGGCCATGCAAGGTCTTGAGAAAATTAAGGGAAAATGCTTATGAAATCGAGTTGTCGGATGGCATCGGAATATCTCCAATATTCAATATCGCAGATTTATACCCATATAGGGCTGGAGAAGCAGAGACTGGAACTGAGCAACCAGTGATCCAGTGGATGAAACAGATGCCGATAGCAGAAAATCCACAGATGGAAGGCATACTGGACAAGAGAGTGGGTAAGAAGACTAGAAGGAAAGAATACTATGAGTATCTGGTCAAATGGAAGAATCATCCAGTGGAGGATGCCAGCTAGGAGACTGAAGCAGTGATATAGAAACATGGATATACCGTGCAGGAGCTCATGGACAGAATCCCATGAAAGTTTTCAAGCCGGGGAGTATGATGCAGGAGCATCGCCAACAGATCAAGAGAGCCAACGCGGAAGCGGAGGACAGTTGGATAAGCCAACACAAAGTTTTTGAAAATGCTTTGGGACTGTTGTGCAAATATTAAATGAGTCATTTAAGAAAGGAGCGCCTTTGTATATTGTAATGGAACTTGAGTGGATAACTCTCGTCCTTTAGGTTGATAGTCGACATTTAATATAGTTAATGCTGGAAGATAGGATTTTAATTTTAGATTTGATAGCTTAGAGTTCGAGAGGGAAAACGGATATAGACACCCTCATTGTATCATTGTAACATTAGATATAGAATTCAGAAGGAGAGCAAGTAGAGAACTGTGTGAAGAACACCCATGTACAAGCATTTGAATTAATAGAAGAAAGCTTTGATTCAAATCCAAGGTTTTGTGTTGTTTCTCTATGTATTGATGTTATGCTCCTGAATGTTTGCTTTCTGTCATACATTTTCTTTTATGTGTTGTGTATGTGATTTCATAGTTAAATTGAAGTCTGTGAGGAAGAGTGAATGAGTTTCAACTGTTTCTCTAATTGAGCCAGAGGATTCCTGCAAGGAGTGCATTTGAATCGTCCACAAGGAGTGCGTTGACAGAAGGGTTCAATTAGAGATAACTTGTGTTTCCATTCATCTCAGAAGTGCAGTGGCACAATTCCGTGCAAGGGGTGCGCAGGCCAGGAAGAAGTCTCAGGGTTGCGAACCCGGACAAGGAGCTGAAATATTTATGCCACAGGAGTGCGCAGGATCGAGAGACTTCAACACTCAGTCGAGGTTGAAGGGTTGCCGCAAGGAGTGCGTGCAAGATGTTTCCAAGAAAATTGAAGTCGCGAAAAAGCTCAGGAGGAATAGACTTTTGAGTTCACTGAAGGATAAGCGCAGGGAAGGTGCAATTGGAAGTCCGAAGGAAGAGACACAGGTTGGTGAGCAGGTGAATGAGGCTCATGGGAAGGCACTTCTTCATTTCACAGAATCATCAAAGGGATAACGGACGGACGAAATCTTTGGAGGAGATTTCACGAAATTCCGTGGGCCGTTGGATCTAACGGAAGTGCGAGCAGGTTACACCGCAAGTGTGGAAAGGTTCTAAGTTCAGGAGGGGCAAAGCCGTTGATCCAAGTCAGCCAGGGTCGTTGGATTATTCACGAGATCGCCTATCGGGATCTCGTGAGATAAGTGTCCAAGACTTGGTAACGAGAATCACGATATTGCGATACGCGATATCCCGGCGGTTACGTAAATAGTGTGGGCCATAGGAGTTGGTGACGTGGACATGTGACGTGGGTTATCGGGGTTTCGTAGTGAAAGTTCTGAGCATTGGACATCAGGATTCATGATCCCACGAAGTCCGAAGTCCCGACGAGATTAGGGATCGTTGAAGAGTCAACTCACGATCGTATCGGAGTTTCGGCGCATCGGACTCCGGAGTCGGAGAACCGAGTGCTTGATATCACGAGTAGCAAAGATGCGATAGGAGAAGTCATGATAGGAGAAGGGCGAAGTCAACATTGATTTGTATCGGCGTTTGGGGACTCGTAAGATTCACACCCAACCACTGGCCTTTGAACTCACGAAGTCACGAGTTCCGATCCTCCAATAAGTAAAGGGAGGGGATCGCGTGTATAGATCTGTGGGTGCAGATTTCCTGATAGGGAAATAGAAGAACCTTGGTGTTCTTCGGGCTGAGTAAAGAAGAAGATCCTGCGAGAGCGGACGTGCCTACGGGTGCGGCTGCGCCAGCAGCTCATCTAAACATACATTTCAATTGAAGATAAAACAAAAATAGATAGAAAGAGGAAACAGGTGGATCACCTTGAGGGTGAATTTAAGAAAATCAAACCCACAAACTTTTATGGGGAATCCAGAATAGGTGAGGAAGCTGAAGAATGGATATTAGACATCAAGAAGTGTTTTCAGATCTATAACTATTCCAACAATATGAAGGTCAAAATGGCCATCTATAATCTGAAAGGAAAATCCAGCATTTGGTGGCAAGATCTGAGATTGTCTAAGGGCCTAAAGGAGAAACAGATGGAATGGTTGGACTTTAAGAAATAATACCTATATAAAAGTTACCGTGAAAGAAAAACCAAAGAATTCTATGAGTTACGATTTGGTTAAATGAATATGGAAGATATGATAATAAAATTCCTAGAATTACTAAGGTTCGTACCTTATATCCGAAAGGATAAAGTAAAAATCCAACAGTTCCTAAGTTGTTTACCATAGTCCTACAAGGACATAATCGAATTTGATAATCCCAAGTCCTTGATCGAAGTATTCATAAAATCCTGAATGTGTTACGACCAATACAAATAGTGGACAAAATTTCCAAAGGATTGGAAAGACAAGAAACAAGATAGAATGAATTAGCAAAAGAAGAGGTATCAACTAGCCCCTTATCATAACACAACAAAAAGCCTTGTAAGGAAATATTTTCACTCCAACAATTCAAACAAGCAAGGAGGCAGTAAACCGGTAAATCTGGGAAGTAAGAAGTTTGGGGACAACCTCCATGAACCATTAAAATGCTAGGAATGTGGAGAACCTAATCTAAGGAGGAACTGTCCACGTTTGATTTCAGCAACCAGAACTACTGCTCACAGTCTGCAGGAAGCCTTTACAGTGGGAGATGTGGGCAGAAGCTTGCATTGGATAAATGCAGCCGTGGATGGCCGACAAGCTGACCATCAGTCCTCTGTGGTGGAAACTGAAGGTAAAATCAATAACACTCGAATTTTTGTTTTAATTGATCCTGGAGCTACATTAAGTTATATCACCCCTGGTATTGTGGAGTCAAATAAACTTAAGAAAAAAAGACACACAAAATCTTGGATGGTACAATTAGCAACAAGAACCAAAAGAAAAGTTTTCAACTTTATTTATGAATATGAGTTCAGTTTAGGTGGTCAAAACATAAAGACAAATATGAACATTCTACCGCTAGGATCTTATAATGTAATTATCAGAATGGATTGGTTAGAAGGGCATAAAGCAGTGCTAGATTTTTATGAAAAATCACTTAAGTATAAAGATGAAAATGACACTACTAGGACAGTTCAAGGTATACAAAACCCAGTATTAGTTAGACAGATTTCATTAGTGCAATTCAATAAATTCATGAGAAAGGGTTGGCAATTTTATGCCATCCAAGTAACAAACCTATTAGAAAAAGAAAATAAACCCAACTTGGAGGATTTTGTTGTTCTACATGATTTCAGAGACACGTTTTTTGATGAAATACCTGACTTACCCCCAAGAAGGGAGATAGACTTTTCTATCGACCTACTACCTGGTTCAACCCCTATCTCAAAATCACCTTACCGAATGAGTTTGTCGAAATTAACAGAACTAAAAATCCAACTACAGGAATTATTGGACAAAGAATATATCAGACTGAGTGTTTCACCATGGGGAGCACCAATCCACTTTGTGAAAAACAAAGACGGAACTCTGAGATTGTGCATTGATTATAGACAATTAAACAAGATGAATATTAAAAACAAATACCCCTTACCTAGGATAAATGATTTGTTCAATCAAGTAGGTGGGGCAAAGATTTTCTCAAAATTGGATTTATGATCTCGTTACCACCATGTTAGGATAAAATAAGAGGACATAATTAAAATAGATTTTTGAACGAGATATGTACATTACGAATTTGTAGTTATACCTTTCAGACTCACCAACGCGCCAACCACGTTTATGTGTTTAATGAAAAATATTTTCAGTCAGTACTTGGACAAGTTTGTGTTGGTATTTATTGAAGACATTCTAGTATATTCTAAAATGAAAGAATAACACAAAGAGTACTTAAGAATAGTTCTAAAAACTTTAAGGAATCACAAACTGTATGCTAAATTTGATAAGTGTGATTTTTATCAAAAGAAAATACAGTACGCAGGACATGTAATATCCGCAGAAGGCATTGCAGTCGATCCTGAGAAGATAAGAGCCATCATGGAATGGCCGGTACCTAAGGATGTAGTGGACATCTGGTCATTCATGGGAATCACTGGATATTACCGAAGATTTATAGAGGGATTTTCCAAAATTGCTTATCCTATCACATCACTCCAAAAAAAGGGAACCAAATTTAACTGGTCACAAAAATATCAAGATATTTTCAATAAGTTAAAGGAATTATTAACGATCGCACCCATTTTAAAGGTAGCATATCTAGACAAAGACATCACCGTTTGTGTAGACGCAATTAAAGAAGGAGTATGTAGTGTCCTAACTCATTAAGGGCAAATCATTTGCTATGAGTCCCGAAAATTAAAGGAACATGAACGAAACTATGTCACTCATGACTTAGAGTTGGCAGTTGTAATACATGCCTTAATGATGTGGCGACACTACATAATGGGCATAAAGTTTATTCTTTTGACTGAAAACAATAGTATGAAATTTTTGTTTAGTCAATTGTACTGTGACATCTCCAAAAATAAATTATTTTTGAATTTGAAATTTCTTAGGAAAATTATTTCTGTTTTTGGTAAATTCGAAATTGGAATTTTTTTTCCATTTATGGAAATTCCAAATTTCAAATTTGGTTCAATGTAATTAATAATTATGAATGTTGGGCAAAGATCTGATTTGACCCAACTAACTATTTGACTATGACACTTGTATGAAACAAAATATTTTATATTTATTGCTAGAGGACAAATGGAACAACCATGTTGAAATCGGCTGACCATGACTTCATGAGTGGGGAACATGTTGGAACTACCTCAAGGCTAATTGTTACAAGTGGAAAATCTAGGATTTGGCCATTGGTAGCCCCTAAAAATAAGGGATTTGGAAAGATGCAAAAATTCCCAAAGGGGGGAAAAGACCTAGGCAAAAACGACTTTGCATATATAGCATATGAGAGGAGGCAGGATGTTGCCAAGTATGCTCGGAAAGAAATGACCTCTTGTTGTTATGAACACTACTTGTTGAGTGTGAGGCAAGGAGGAGATTTTCTAAAGTTGAAAGGCATCTTCCGACGAGGAGTTCTGAGTTAGCCCTCATGGATTCATGGTTAAGCTAGGAGGTGAACATGACAAGTGATCTGATTGCCCTGTTCTAAGGTTGGGAGGAACGTGGTTGTTCCTTTTGTTGTCCCAACATTGATCCATATATGTTTCTCTACTTTCCCTTATAGAATATGTGCCATTGAAATGATTGTATCTGTTTCTATTCTAAATGATTACCTTATCATCATATGTACTAGATGGAATTATAGAGTTGTTGTAGATTACTTGTGGAAATAATTCTATTGATTAAAAACTACATCTATAGTATCACAACAAGCTCTTTGTTATAGGAATAGTGCTATTTTATTGTAACAAATGGATTGATAAAACGCTTGAGTAATCTATCTGTGGTAGGAATAAAATGTAAGTAGCGAACTGTGTAGAAAAACCACTGTATATTATATCAATCGTGGTAAGGACATGGTTAACTTGTATAAAGTAATCAAGCAGAAACAAATACGAATTCTGGAAGTGTCGATATAGCATAAGTTCATATGCAGACAATGTATTCAAGTTCTGTATTGTTTTCCAAAGATATGCATACTTATATCTAGTTTCAATCCTGCCAGATTTAAGTCCATACTCAAATAGGACTGTCTATTTGTATTTATACAACCATTAACTAGTTAAATACTTTTTGTCATTGTAACCTCTACTAAGACATGTGAATACATTCATAGATATATTCAGATTTAAGTAGTATTTAGCTGTGAAATTATAAACACATAGTATTTAGATAGTTAAATTATGGAAAACCTATAAACGTACAGGTGCAGGCCTAACTTTAGTGGAACTGCTCAGTTATACAAATAACTGAGGGACGTTTGATGGATAACCCAGTAAATCCATGGGGAAGTTAGAATAGAATTTCTTATGTGAACACTTGGTAATTTCGAGGCAGAGTTTTCTTTTTTGAGTTATATAACTTCTATATATAGAGAATCAAGTCTATGAATGTCTTTAACAAAACACACACACACACACACACACACACACACACACACACACACATATATATACAGACCAGTTCCTATCTTATATAAGTAATAAATTGTTCTCAATAAATCATATTGCAGTCCAAGATTTATTTACCTACAATGTAAATGAAATTAAAAAGTGTAGTCATGTACACACGGTCATATTCTCACAAACCTGTAAGTGAAGGAGTATACAGTAAATATATTAAGTAAATCCAGACCTTCAATCATATCCTTGCTAAGTTGAAACCGAAAATAAGGAAGAAAATAAACTTTCATACCCTACAGTGAGGAAGATACAGAGTCACAGTAAACACGAAAATATTGAAGTAAAGTAAATTAAATCGGAAGACTCATATAGTGTGACAGAGGTGACACGAATATGTCTGTGCATTAGATTCAAATTACAAAATGTAGATCCTCAAAGATACAGTAGTCCCTCTCCTTTAGAACACGTAACTACAAGATTTGGATGATACATACTTTTGATTCTGAGCATGCAAGTTAGGACGACAGTCCCAATAAGTAAATTTTAAGTACAAGGGAAACTAGAATGGAAAATAAAAATATCGAACAGTCCTTAATTTATTGCAATTAGATAAGGAAAGGTCATGTAAAGTAATCTCCAAAGGAGTTATTACACATAGCAAACCACCCCAGAAAACCCAAAATTCTTTTGGGAATTCTCCTATTTTTTTGCTAGCCATTACACGAAATTGAACGTAACTACAAAACTGCTATGAATCTAAATTGAAGTCGTGTCCTTCAAAGTTCTTGAACTCTCGAAGAGTTTATAAGGGAAATCAAATACCTTTTTCGCCTTGGATAAGAACCGACACCCAAAATTGTACACGGTTGAAACCCTGCAAGGAAGTTACATGATTACATTAGTATTCATTACAAAAAATATATATAAATCGAATGATAAATTTCAACAGAACAAAGATAATCCGAAAGAGTTCAGTCTAGAGTAGCACTTAACTTAGGCCTTAGGGTAGGCCGACCTTTTTCTATGCATGTCTATGGATGTCATCCACAAACCTGGAAGGTGTGGAAGGGGACAAGGTCCACCTGATGGGTACCCTCACAGCCAAAGGGGTCCATCATTAGTGAATGATACCAATCAAGAAATCTAATATATATTTGCAATGAATAAATCAATTATGCTAGTAGTTAATATATAAATTGTATACAACATGCGACGCAAGTAGGAGGAGAAGCACAATGTAGAATAAACGCTGGAGTGGAACCATTGCTGAACTAGTTATAGATAATGTAAAGGGAATTCCCAGACCATGATACTAATAGAAGAAAACATAATTAACACTAGGAGTTCCGTAAATTTCAACATGGTATGCAGTGAGTATTTGGTTTGGAAGATTGGCCGCAAACATAGAAATCACTTTCCTTAACCACACTAGGAAGAGCGTAGCAACGATTTCCGAAAGATTGATTTGTTCCTTTATAAAGGGGAAGAAAGAATACACAATGATTTATGATATACTCAGTAAGGAAACATTTATCTCCCGTCTAAAAATCACACATAACCTCAAGAAATACTTAACAACAGGCCTCGACCTACATCTACAGAGAGACTGTAGAGGATATCGATGTTAGGCAGTATGCAACCACAACATTTAATTTTACCCATAAAACCCTTGCAAGCGTAATTTATCTAAGTCGGGATAAGGGGATCAGGTGCCAATACCTCTCAAGAAGTCAGAGATTAATTCCACAGAAAGTTTCTACTCGTCGAGAAAGCGAGATTTAACTCATTAAAGTCATACAGAGTAACATTAATGGGAGACTCAATTAAGAATAAATGAAAATTTTTGTTTACAAGGGTTCTTCCACTATGACAGAGAGCCAAGCCACTTTAACAACCAAAATTTAGGGAATGAGTGCTTACCAGGGAGAGTGGATAGAGATAGCGGCCCACCAGTTAATGTTACCCTATTTCGGCAACCTGCACCTGAGAAAAAATTATGCATAGCTTTTTGAGGGAACTCCACAATGAAACAGTAAACACATTAAACCCTTAACGAGCCTTAACTACATGATGTAAATGATAAGAATATGAAGGGTAGCCGGACCATGTGATAAGAACAGAGTTGGTGTGTCTCAGTTGGATGAAAGCCCAGGTGAGAACATCGTAATTCGCATAATACAGGAATTTCATTTAATGGTGATGCAGAGTCTTAAATCCTCCTGATAGTAGACCATCCTTTCCTCATCAAGGAAAGTACGAAGTCATTATCAGTCCCTTTCACAATATGGCTAGTTGGAATACGCCCATACCAATCGTTCACTATAGTTAAACCACCGTTCATTTGGGACTTCGTTGAAATATTGTTTAGTTAAGATCAATTCAAACGAGGATTAGGGGGGATCCTTTACCCAAACATTTCATAAATGGGAACTAGAAGTTTATTAACCACGACTTCTCATAAGGGAACCAAAGTTACTCTTAGGGCAATCCGCCCCGGTTAATGAGTTGGATCATGTGCAACAATGTTGAGCACCTTATATAAAACCTTTTTACATTCTTCCAAGGGATATAGTCTTGACTTCGTTACCTTATATATGATGTATGAACTTTTCTCTAAGGTCAAATAAAATATCTCGCGTGAAAACATAGGAACTCTCGGTTAAGGGGGAGAAAGTGACTATAAATCCTAAGTCTAGCATACTACCTATATATATACATATAAATGGGAGTATGTTGAGTATGAAGGGAAGGATAGAACCTATGCTGCTCAAAGTAAGTTAAACTAGTGTGGTAGTGCCTTCATGTGGCATATAAATTTCCTCATAGAGATTTAGGATAGGAACTAAGATGTCTTCCTATGAACTACAAATTTATTAAATGAAAATTGGAGATTAATGTCCCTTAGGATATTTTTTTTATGGGAATTTTGAGGTAGATTACATATGGTATCAGAGAAAAGGTTACAACACTTGGACCTTGAACAGGGCCAAATTAATTACTTAGCATATATTTCTATTTATGCAAAACTAATAAATTGTTACTGTTACAAACATAAATCTATTTTCTATTTTGTGTTGATCATGGCATCATAGGATGACTCAAAAATCAAACTGGTGGGAATCCTGAACAAAGAATTCCTAAAAATCATAGATAGAATAGTGATGGAAGCTCGCCTATTGAAGTTATGGAAATGATGAGGAATCTCATTGTTGATTTGTAGGTTTTCAAAGACGAAAATGAAAAATGGAAGAAGGCACAATAGGAACAACAAGAGATAAATGAAGTCCTACTGCGCAGTATAGTGACGAAGAAAATCCCAAAGGATGATAACAATGAAGAAGAGTTCAACAAAAGGGCCTCCAAGAATTCTGGGCCTAAAGAAGAAAAAGGAGACAGTTTGTTTGAAGGTACACCTTTAGCTGAGGACAAAACAAAAATAGACAGAAAACGAAAACAAGTAGACCACCTTGAAGGAGAATTTAAGAAAATTAAACCAGCTACCTTTGATGGAGAATCCAAAACAGGGGAGGAAGCTAAGGCATGGTTATTAGACATCAAAAAATATTTCCAGATATACAACTATTCCAACAACAAGAAGGTCAGAATGGCCATTTACAATCTGAACGGAAAAGCTAGCATTTGGTGGAAAAATATGAAATTGGCCAAAGGCCTAAAAGAGAAACAGATGGAATGGTCCGACTTTAAGAAATATTTCAAGAAACAATACCTATACGAAAGCTACTATGAAAGGAAAATGAAGGAATTCTATGAATTACGACTTGGTCAAATGACAATGGAGGATCTTATAAATAAATTTTTGGAACTACTAAGGTTTGTACCTTATATCTGGTAGGACAAGGTAAAACTCTAGCGGTTCCTACGCTATTTACCACAATCTTACAGGGACATAATTGAGTTTGACAACCCCAAGTCGTTGAGTGAAGGATTTAGGAAAGAATGAATGTGCTACGATTAGTATAAACAATGAGCAGAGTTTCCAAAATATTGGAAGGATAAGAAACAGGACCGAATGAACCAGCGGAAGAAGGGATACCAGCCAATCCCTTATCAGAATGCAACAAAAATCTTTCCTAGAAAATATTTTCACTCAAACCATCTAAGAACACAAGGAGGCGGTAAACCGGTAAAACTGGGAACAAATAAGTTTGGGGACAACCCCTGGGAACTGTTAAAATGTTGGGAATGTGGAGAACCTCATCTGAGGAGGAATTGTCCACATTTAAATTCAACAAACATAACTTCTTTCCATAATTTGTAGGAAGCCTCGATGGTGGGTGATGTGGGCAGAAGATTGCATCGATTAAATGCATCCATAGACGGTCGGCAAGCCGACCACCAGTTCTCTATGGTGGAAATCGAAGGTAAAATCAATAACACTCAAATCTCTGTTTTAATTGATCCGGGAGGTACATTAAGTTATATCACTCCTGATGTGGTAGAGTCAAATAAACTTAAGAAAATTAAACATGCAAAATCATGGTTGGTACAATTAGCATTAGGAACTAAAAGGAAAGTGGTTGACTTTATTTCCAATTTTGAGTTCAATTTAGATGGTCAAAACATAAGAACAAATCTGAACATTCTACCACTAGGATCTGATGATGTGATTATCAAAATGGATTTGTTAGAAAAGCACAAAGAAGTACTAGATTGTTATGCAAAGACACTTAAGTATAAAGATGATTATGACACAACTAAAACAACCCAAGGTATACCAAAACCAATATAAGTTAGACATGTCACAACAATGCAATTCAAGAAATGCATGAGAAAGGGTTGTCAAGTTTACTCTATCGAAATAACTAATCTATTATAAAAACAAGATAAGCCGAACTTGGAAGACTTTGATTTTCTATGGGAATTCAGAAATGTGTATGTTGATGAAATACCTGAATTACCCCCTAGAAGGGAAATAGAATTTTCCATAGACTTTCTACTTGGTTTAGGCCCTATCTCTAAAGAACCTTACCGAATGAGTTTGCCCAAATTGACAGAATTGAAAATACAATTAGAGGAATTGTTGGACAAAGAGTATATCAGACCGAGTGTATCACCATGGGGAGCACTAGTCCTCTTTGTGAAAAAGAAAGACAGTACTCTAAGAATATGTATCGATTATAGACAATTGAACAAAATGACTATTAAGAACAAGTACCCCTTACCTAGGATAAATGATCTGCTCGATCAAGTAGGTGGGGCCAAGATCTCTTTAAATTTGGATTTACGATCCGATTATCATCAAGCTAGGATAAAAGATGAATACATAAGAAAAACAACTTTTCAAACAATATATGGACACTACGAATTCATAGTTATACCTTTTGGACTCACTAACGCACCAACCATGTTCATGTGTCTAATGAATAGTATTTTCAGTCAGTACTTAGACAAGTTCATACTAGTATTTATCGATGATATTCTGATCTATTCTAAAATAAAAGAGGAACACGAAGAATACTTAAGAATAGTTCTACAAACTTTGAGGAAGCACAAACTGTACGCTAAATTTGATAAGTGTGTTTTTTATCAAAATAAAATACAGTACCTAGGACATGTTATTTTTGCAGAAGGCATTGCAGTCGACCCTGAGAAAATAAGAGCCATCATGGAATGGCCAGTACCTAAAGACGTAGCGGATATCCGATCATTCATGGGAATCACTGGATATTATCACAGATTTATAGAGGGGTTTTCCAAAATATCCTACCCCATCACGTCATTACAAAAGAAAGGGACCAAGTTTAAATGGTCACCAAAGTGTCAAGATAGTTTTAACAAATTGAAGGAATTATTGACAATTGCACCCATTTGAAATGTGGCAGTCCGAGATAAATACTTTACCATCTGTGTTGATGCGAGTAAAGAGGGACTAGGTAGTGTCCTACCTCAAGAAGAACACATTATTTGTTATGAGTCACGGAAATTAAAAGAACATGAGCGAAACTACGTCACTCATGGCTTAGAATTGGCAACAGTAATACACGTCTTAAAAATGTGGCGACAGTACATAATGGGCATAAAATTTCTGTTATTGACGGATAATAGCGGTGTGAAACATTTGTTTAGCCAACCAGATCTTAATGCAAGGAAAGCAAGGTGGCTAACCTTTTTGAGAGAATTCGACTTTGAGGTAAGACATATCAAGGGTAAGGAAAATAAGGTAGCAGATGCTTTAAGCAGAAGAGTGCATGGGTTATTTGAGATAAATATCAATAGGGTAGAATGTGATATGGAACAAAGAATAAGGATGAAAAGTATTAACAACGAAAATTACACTAAGATAATGGAAGAATTACAAAACAGTACTACAAACTCAGATAAACCAGATTTGAGTATTGACAAAAATGGACTATTACGATTTAAAAACAGACTTTATATACCAGATTCAACAGAGTTAAAGATAATAGTGTTGGACAAAGTGCATAAGAAACCATATTTTGGCCATCCAGGATACCATAAAACGATAACAACACTTAGAAAACTATTTTTCTGGCCTAAGATGAAGGGAGAAACAACAAAGTACTTAACTAGGTTCCTTGATTGTCAGCAGGTTAAGGCCGAACACCAGCATCTAGCCGACCTACTACAACCATTACCAGTACCAGAATGGAAATGGGAGACCATATCGCTAGACTTTATTACAGTTTTGCCTAAAACTCAGAAACATAATGACTCTATTATAGTTGTAATCAATAAACTCAGTAAGGATGCACACTTTTTTCTTGTAAATTCTACTTTTAAAGTTATAAATAAATTTGAAATATTTATGAAAGAAATTTTTAGACTGCATGGTATTTCTAAAATGGTGATTTTAGATAGAGACATAAAATTCACATCTTCTTTTTGGAAAGAATTGTTTGGAGGGATAAATGATAATTTGAATTTTAGTATGAGTTATCATCCACAAATAGATGGACAGACTGAAAGAACAAACCAAATCATAGAGGATATGCTCCGCATGTACGTAGAAAATCCGAGCAAATGGGAATACTACCTACACTTGGTAAAATTTGCATATAACAATGGGTACCAAACTTCGGCTAAGTTAAGCCGTTTTGAGGTACTGTACGACAGAAAGTGTACGACTCGAATTAGTTGGGATAGCCCAATTGAAATACTTATGGTTGGACTAGAGATGCTCCAAGAAATGGAAAACATGGTAAGAAAAGTACAACAAAACTTGAAAGAGACACATGACAGATAGAAAAGCTATGCAGACCAGAAAAGAAGACACTTGGAGTTTCAAGTGGGAGATCTTGTTTACTTAAAAGTCAAAGCCCGAAGGAGTTCACTAAAACTCGGGAACTATGCCATGTTGCCACCCAGGTTTTGTGGGCCCTTTGAGATACTAGCTCGAATTGGACCTGTAGCATACCAACTTGCACTTCTAGCTAATCTAAAAATTCATAACGTATTTCATGTTTCCTTGTTGAAAAATTATGTTCATGATCCTACTCACATGATCGATTGGAACTTGGTGCAGGTGGAGCCATAAGGTTATTTCTAGGTGGAACCTCTGCGCATTCTGGACCAGAGAGAAATATCACTTTGGAACTGAGTTGTCGCTTCGGTAAAGGTGCAATGGAAACACTTTAGTCCCGAGGAGGCCACTTGGGAGTTGGAGGGAGAATTGCAGAAATACCATACAATATTGTTCCAAGAATGGAACGAACACTGAGGATAGTGTTTTATTGAAGGGGGAAAGGATGTGACATCCCGAAAAATAATTTATTTTTGAATTTGAAATTTCTTAGGAAAATTATTTCCATTTTTGGTAAATTCAAAATTTGAATTTTTTTTCCATTTATGGAAATAACGAATTTCGAATTTGGTTAAATGTAATTAATAATTATGACTGTTGCGCAAAGATATGATTTGACCCAACTAACTATTTGACTATGACACTTGTATGAAACAAAATATTTTATATTTATTGCTGGAGGACAAATGGAACAACCATGTTGAAATCAACTGACCATGACTCCATGAGTGGGGAACATGTTGGAACTACCTTAGGGTTGATTGTTACTAGTGGAAAATCCAGGATTTGGCCATTAGAAGCCTGTAAAAATCAGGGATTTGGAAAGCTACAAATATTCCCAAAGGGGGGGAAAAGACCTAGGAAAAAAGGATTTTGAATATATGGCATATGAGAGGAGGCAGGACGCTGCCAAGTATGTTGTGAAAGAAATTACCTCTTGATGTTATGAACACTACTTGCTGACTGTGAGGAAAGGAGGATATTTGTTGAAGTTGAAAGGCATCTTCCTAGGAGGAGTTCCGAGCTAGCCCTCATGGATTCATGATCAGACTAGGAGGTGAACATGACAAGTGATCTAACTGCCCTGTTCTAAGGTTGGGAGGAACGTGGCTATTCCTTTTGTTGTCCCGACATTTATCCATATATGTTTCTCTACTTTCCCTTATCGAATTTGTGCCATTGAAATGATTATATGTGTTTCTATTCTAAATGATTACCTTACCATCATATGTACTAGATGGAATTATAGAGTTGTTTTAGATTACTTGTGGAAATAATTTTGTTGATTAAAAACTACATCTACAGTATCACAGCAAGATTTTTGTTATAGGAATAGTGCTATTTTATTATAATGAATGGACTGATAAAATGCTTGAGTAATCTATCTGTGGTAGGAATAAAATGTAAGTAGCGAACTGCGTAGAAAAACCACTATATATTATAGAAATCGTGGCAAGGATAGGGTTATCTTATATAAAGTAATAAAGCAGAAACAAATATGAATATTGGAAGTGTCGATCTAGCATAAGTTCATATGTAGAAAATGTATTCAAGTTCTATATTGTTTACCAAAGATATGCATACTTATATCTAGTTTCAATCCTACCAGATTTAAATCCATACTCAAATAGGACTATCTATATGTATTTATACAACCATTAACTAGTTAAATATTTTTGGTCATTGTAACCTCTACTAAGACATGCAAATACATGCATAGATATATTTAGATTTAACTAGTATTTAACTGTGAAATGCTAAACATAAATTTGGGAAAACCTATAAACATACAGGTGCAGGCCTAACTTTAGTGGAAATGCTCAATTATACAAACAACCGAGGGACATTTGATGGATAACCAAGTAAATCTAGGGAGAAGTTAGAATAGAATTTCTTATGTGAACACTTACTAATGTCGAAGCAAAGTTTTCTTTTTTGAGTTATATAACTTCTATATACATAGAATCAAATCTCTGAATGCCTTTAACATAAAATACATATACATACAATATCAATATATATATATATATATATATTTACAGACTTGTTCTGATTTTATATAAGTAATAAATTGTTTTCAATAATTCGTATTGCATTCCAAGATTTATTTACCTACAGTGTAAATGAAATTAAAATGTGTAGTCATGCACAGACAGTCATATCCTTACAAACCTGTAAGTGAAGGACTATACAGTAAATATATTAAGTAAAATCAGACCTTCAATCATATCCTTGCTAGGTCGAAACCGAAAATAAGGAATAAAATACACTTTCATACCTTACAGTGAGGAAGATATAGAGTCAGAGTAAACACAAAAAATATTGAAGTAAAGTAAATTAAATCGGAAGACTCATATAGCATGACAGAGGTGATGCAAATATGTTTGTGCATTAGATTCAAATTACAAAATGTATATCCTCAGAGATACAATAGTCCCTCTCCCTTAGAACACATAACTATAATATTTGGAGGATACAGACTTTTGATACTGAGTATGCAAGTTAGGACGACAGTCCCGATACCTAAATTTTAAGTACAAGGGAAACCAGAATGGTAAATAAAACTATCCGAAAGTCCTTACTTTATTGAAATTAGATAAGGAAAGGTCTTGTAAATTAATCTTCAAAGGAGTTATTACACATAGTGACGCAAGTCGTGCCCTCGATGGCACTGTCGCTCTCACCAGGACCTTCAACAACTCGGCCCGAAGAGTTAACAACTCTTCCAACTCCCTCGGGAGTCCCTTACCCACAGTCTTCTCGGCGACCCTCCCTTCTTACTTCGGAAGATCGGGTTTCACGGATTTGCGAACCTTACAACATTGCTCTCGTATCACTTGAAACGCCGAACCCCGAGTACCGATGGTCAACGGTCAGCCTTCGGGATATCGCCACTCGTGCTGTCACTTCTTTTGGTTCCAAACCCCGAGTGTCGAGGTGCCGATCCTTGATCAAATGCCACCTGGACTATCCTATCTATTGGGGCCCCACTCTGCCACGTCACCTTCGGGATTTCGTGGATCGCGAATCCTCGACACAAAGTTCCTTGCTGTTGGAAACCCCGAACACCGAAACCCCGGTTTTCCGGATCCGTGCCACCTGTCCCTCCAACGATCAACGGCTCCCACGGAATAGGGAAATCGCTATTCACGATTTCGACGTGCATGCAACTCTTGCACTCGCTAACCTTGATATGCCGAAATGCGATGGCAACTGAGGTTCTACCTACGCTTGAAGGTTAACTCTTTCTCAAGAGTTCAAGTCGTCGATTCTCTTCCTCTTGAAGAGTCCTCCGCTCTGAATCTTCTCCCGTTCGGGCTTCTCTTGGGTCCATTCAACAATACTTGTAAGGAACTCTCCCTCCTGAGCTTTCACCAGCTTTCCACTCAGACTCACTCTGGTTTCAATTATTCCATAAGATCACATACGCAGCATATGAAAGAAGTACGTAACAAGAAGCAAATATGCAAAGGCATAATGCCAACATCACGCAGAAAATAAACATATCCATGGAATTGAATCGGGGCTTCCCTGTTCTCCTCCTCTCAGGCTTGCCTCTGATTCTTCAATTCAACCTGCACTTCACCTGCACGGTCTGAATAAACCCATACAACTTCTGGGCAAGTGAGGATGAGAGTTAATCTGTCCAACCACCTCGACGCACTCTATGTGGAGGGATTTCACTGCACTCTATGCAGGAATCTCCTGAATTAGACAGAGAAACAATTAAGACTCATTTTCTCATTCCCTCAGATTTCGAACCTGCCATGCAATCACATATGCAACATATAGACAATAGGCAAAACAAGAAGCAAATATGCAACAGCATAATGTTAACAACACACAGAGAATAATCACAGCCATGAAACTGAATCACAGCTTTACTATTAATTCAATATCTGTACATGGAAGTTCTTCACCAGTTCTCTGAGTTTCTCTCCTCCTGCTCCTCTATGCTAATGCTGAATAATAATAATCAATTATACAAGGAGGGTGCCTATATTCGTTTTCCCTCCTAGAAGTGAAACTGTCTAATCTACAGCTATCCCTATCTACCAGCATTTAAAACTGTTAAATGCCTTCTTATCTACATTACAATACAAGTGCGCTTCATATGAATGCTTTAATTCAAACGACGGCGCAACAATATTTTCAAAGTAATTTAAAAATGTATGTGTTGGCGCTGTCCAGCTGTTCTCCTCTTTCCACGCGTTGGCTCGCTTCATGACGTCGTAGATGCTCCTGCATCATACTCCTTGGCTCAAAAGATTTCATGGGCTCCTGTCCATGAGATCCTGCACAGTCTTCCCATGCTTCTGAATCACTACTTCTGTTTCCCAGCTGGCATCCTCCACTGGGTGATTTTTCCATTTTACCAGGTACTCAAAATATTTCTTTCTCCTAGTCTTCCTTCCAACTCTTTTATCTAGTATGCACTCCATCTTTGGCTTCTGTGCAACTGGCAATTGCTTCTGCCACTGGACCACTGGTTCCTCGGTTCCAGTGTCTGTTGTATCAGTCCTGTATGGCTATAGGTCCGAAATATTGAAAATCAGAGATATCCCAATGCCCT